>JARQOC010000004.1:297628016-297675032 GCA_033576535.1 Allobates femoralis | reverse complement strand
TTGGGATCAGGACTTGAAAGTGCGGTAAGCCACACCATTGGTGTGGATTCTCCTCTGTGGCATATCCCTGCTGCTTATTCTGTCTTTTTGGTAGTTTGTACACAGGACTGGGTCAGACTATGTCTTCTGCAAAGAGCAAGGGTAAGGCCCATAAGGCTGCAAAGTTGTATGCAACTTGTACAGTGTGCAAAGTCACATTGCCTGCGCAGAGTGTCAATCCCCTCTGCACGACCTGTGAGCAGCATGGGTCGCCTGATCTCCCTGGCACCCGGCCCCAGGTGGATGTCCCTGCCCCCTCTGGGGATCAGGTCTCTGGGCCCCCGGTGTTAACACCGGCCCCTCAATGGACTGACGTCTTATCTCAGTCATTGTCTGATTCAGTGGCCCTGGCTGTGTCACGAGCTATGTCGCAATCCGTAGCCTCCATGACTAAGTCCATTATTCAGGCCATTAACCAGAGTCCGGACCAGGACATGGAGGGTTCCTCCTCGGCCCCGGGTCCGTCTCTTATTCCTGGGCGTCACGGACTCTCTCCGTCCCTTGGGGAGCCCAGCTCCAAAAGGCAACGCCGAGACCCTTCCCCCTCCTCGCCCAGATCTCAATCTCGGGCTACTCTGGAGGAGGGTGAGGAACAGGACTCTTCCTCTGATTCAGAGGCGGCCTCGGACTCTGTCCCGGAAGGGGACGTTCTGGCCGACAATATTGTCTCCATTATTAATGACATTTTAAATATTCCTGCTCCCGACACTCAGTCTGAGCAGCGAGCCAAAGTCTCACTCAGGGATCCGAAAAGACCTGCCAACATCTTCTCCGATCACCCTGACTTTTCAGACACGGTGCAAAAGCCTAGGGCTTTTCCGGCCAAACGTTTTATACCAAAGTCCACGGATCCCAAGTATCCGTTTGCCCCGGCAGTACTATCGGGCTGGTCTCAACCTCCTAAGGTAGACCCGGCTGTAGCCAGATTGGCTACTAGAACCACAATCTCCATTGCCGACAGCTCGTCTTTAAAAGACTCGGCAGACCGTCAGGTTGAACTGTTGACCAAGTCTATCTATGACGCGGTCGGCGCTGCGTTTCCTCCCGCCTTCGCAGCAGCTTGGTCTCTTAAGGCACTCTCGGAGTTCACAGACGTGGTCTACGCCAAAACGCGCCATACAGTTCCTGAGGTGTCTCCCTTTCTAGACCAAATGGCAATGATCTCGAAATATGCTCTTAACGCCGTGCTGGACTCAGCCGGGCGTTCCGCAGTGGCTGCCGCCAATTCCCTCGCCATTCGGAGAATTCTCTGGCTCCGGGAGTGGAAAGGTGATGCTTCTTCCAAGAAGCATCTCACAGGGATTCCCTGTACCGGGGATCGTCTTTTCGGGGAACGTCTTGACGAACTTATTAAAGACACAACAGGAGGCAAAAGTACTCTTCTGCCCCAACAAAAAGGCGGAAAACCAGCGCAGCAAAAGTCTGCCAGGTTCCGTTCCTTTCGCTCCTTTCGTTCCCCTGGCTGGTCTTCCAGATCCTCGACCAGCAGACCGTTTCGTTCCGACAAGACCCAGTCCTCCCGAGGCCAGGGGTCTGCCTGGCGCTCTCGCCAACAAAAATCCTCTAGTCAGAAGCCGTCCAAGACTGCCTCTGCATGACTCGCATGGCTCCGGCTCCGCACCCAGAGTCGGGGGCAGATTGTCCCTCTTTCGGGACGTTTGGCTCTCCGACGTTCTAGATCAATGGGTGCGAGATATTATCTCTCACGGCTACTTCATAGAACTGAACTCAGTTCCCCCAAGCCGATTCTTCATGACGTCTCCCCCTCCCGCAAAGATCCACGCGTTTCACCAAGCGCTGGAAGCTCTGAAGCGGGAAGGAGTCATTGTCCAGGTGCCACCCGGGGACCGGTTTCAGGGATTTTATTCAAATCTCTTTATTGTGCCCAAGAAGGACGGGTCCGTCCGCCCTGTACTGGACCTGAAACTCCTCAACAATCACGTCAAAGTGAGGCATTTTCGCATGGAATCGCTTCGTTCTGTGATAGCCTCAATGTCTCAAGGGGAATTCTTGGCATCCATAGACATAAAGGATGCATATCTACACATCCCAATCGCCCCAGCTCACCAACGGTTCCTGCGCTTTGCGATTGGAGACGACCATTTCCAGTTCGTGGCTCTCCCCTTCGGCTTGGCCACCGCTCCACGAGTATTCACCAAGGTGATGGCCGCCGTAGTCGCGTTACTACACTCACAAGGTCTGTTGGTCATCCCTTACTTGGACGACCTCCTGGTCAAGGCTCCCTCACAGCAGGAATGCCAGCAAGCAGTGTCTGCGACTTTGTCGACTCTCCGGAGGTTCGGCTGGATTGTCAACCTCCCGAAGTCGGTTCTCGTGCCCACCCAGAGCCTGGTGTATCTGGGCATGCTGTTCGACACTCGTGCTGCGCTGGTACTTCTGCCTCTCGAGAAGGTAATCTCTCTCCAAGCAGGTGTCCGCTCCATCCTCCCACCTCGCTTGTTCTCCATCAGGCATCTGATGCAGATCCTGGGAAAGATGGTAGCTTCAATCGAAGCAGTACCATTTGCACAACTCCATCTGCGTCCTCTTCAGCTGGAGATCCTTCGGGTCTGGGACAAGAATCCGAGGACCCTGGATCTCAAGATTTCCCTGTCCCCCGAAACAAGGGAATCTCTCCAGTGGTGGCTGACAGATCAGTCCCTGTCTCAGGGTCGCTCCTTTCTCCCACCTGTTTGGGCGGTGGTCACTACGGACGCCAGTCTCTCGGGCTGGGGAGCGGTGTTTCTTCACCACAGGGCCCAGGGTACTTGGTCTCCATTGGAGTCCTCCCTTCCCATCAACATTCTGGAGATCAGGGCAGCGTACCTGGCTCTCCTAGAGTTTCAGCCGCTCTTATGCGGCCGCCAAGTGAGGATCCAGTCGGACAACGCGACGGCCGTCGCGTACATAAATCATCAAGGAGGCACTCGCAGCACCTTAGCGATGCTGGAGGTTCAAAAGATCCTGTGCTGGGCGGAGGCCACAGGCTCCGCCATCTCCGCGGTCCACATCCCGGGGGTGGACAATTGGGAAGCAGACTATCTCAGCCGTCAGGGTATGGACCCGGGCGAATGGTCTCTCAACCCAGACGTGTTCCAAGCCATTTGCAGGCGGTGGGGGACTCCGGATGTCGACTTGATGGCGTCTTTCCTCAACAACAAAGTTCCGGTGTTCATAGCCAGGGCTCACGACCACAGGGCATTGGCGGCGGATGCTCTGGTCCAGGACTGGTCTCAGTTTCGCCTGCCATACGTGTTTCCACCGCTGGCTCTGTTGCCTCGAGTGCTCCGCAAGATTCGGGCGGAATGTCACCGGGTGATTCTAATCGCACCCAATTGGCCCAGGAGAGCCTGGTTTCCGGAACTAATCCGCCTCGCCGGCGGCGAACCTTGGGGTCTGCCAGATCGTCCAGACCTTCTCTCTCAAGGTCCATTCTTCCGCCACAATTCTGCGGCGCTCAGGTTGACTGCTTGGCCCTTGAATCCTGGGTCCTGACACAATCGGGTCTTCCCCGGGAAGTTCAGGACACTATGACGCAAGCGCGTAAGCCTGCCTCGCAAAAGATTTATCACCGGACGTGGAGAATTTTTCTCTCCTGGTGCTTTACTAAGGGCCATTCTCCGTGGCCTTTCTCCTTGCCGACATTACTTTTGTTTCTCCAGTCAGGGCTAGACTCTGGCCTTGCCTTGAGTTCCCTGAAAGGACAGGTGTCGGCTCTCTCCGTACTTTATTCCAAAAGGCTGGCGAGGCTCCCACAGGTTCGCACATTTATGCAAGGGGTGGCCCATATTGTCCCTCCTTACAAGCGTCCTCTAGATCCTTGGGATCTTAATTTGGTTCTCTCGGCTCTTCAGAAACCTCCGTTTGAACCTCTCTCAGGTATCTCTTTGTCCACCTTGTCACAAAAGGTGGCATTCTTGGTGGCTATCACCTCGCTCCGGCGGGTGTCGGATTTAGCGGCATTGTCATGCAAGCCTCCATTCTTGGTGGTGCATCAGGACAAGGTGGTCCTGCGCCCCGTTCCCTCTTTTCTACCGAAGGTGGTCTCTCCATTCCACCTCAATCAGGATATCTCTCTTCCGTCCTTTTGCCCAAACCCAGTCCACAAGGTGGAAAAGGCCCTCCACACTCTGGACTTGGTCAGGGCCCTGAGGGTGTACTTGTCTCGCACAGCTCCTCTCCGGCGGACGGATTCCCTGTTCATTCTCACGACCGGACGCGGCAAGGGCTCTTCCGCTTCCAAGGCCACGATTGCCCGTTGGATCAGGTCGGCTATCTTGGAGGCCTATGCGGCCTCGCACACGTCTCCCCCAACGGGTCTCAAGGCGCATTCCACCAGGGCCGTGGGCGCCTCCTGGGCTTTGCGGCACCAAGCCTCGGCCCAACAAGTGTGTCAGGCTGCCACTTGGTCGAGCCCCACACATTCTCAAAGCATTACCAGGTACATGTTCATGCCTCAGCGGATGCAGGTCTGGGCAGACGCGTTCTCCAGGCGGCTGTTGCCCACCTGTAAATGTCTGAGTTGCCTTTCAGGGTGCAGTGGTTTTTTTCCCACCCAGGGACTGCTTTTGGACGTCCCAATGTCAGGGTCTCCCAGATTTGGACGACAAGAAAAAAGAGAATTTTGTTTACTTACCGTAAATTCTTTTTTCTTTAGTCCGTAAATCTGGGAGACCCAGCACCCTCCCCTTTAATTTTGCCCTTCGGGCGTACCTGTGGCTCTTTTCAGCACATAATCTTACTGTTGGCCATGGTTCTGGCCTTATATCTTCCTGTTCGGCCCGTTGGCCGGGAATTTGGTTTGCAGTGCAATGTTTTCCTCCTACTGCTCATATACCAAACTGACAGTATTCCTGTAGAGGGCGTATATGCTGCAGGGGAGAAGGAGGAGTAAATCTCTTCTATATTTGGTGTGACCTCCAGGGGGCAGCATATAACACCCAATGTCAGGGTCTCCCAGATTTACGGACTAAAGAAAAAAGAATTTACGGTAAGTAAACAAAATTCTCTTTTTTTGAGGCCTCAGGCTCTGCTCTAGGGCCAACCTTTGCCTCAGTTTGGGCCTCAAAGGCTATTGTGACGAGAGCAAATTCTGTACACTCGTCTCTTTGGCCTTTGCAGGTTGATCCAGCCTTGTTAGACCTGGTGGCTCAAATATCGGTTACCGCTGAATATTCAATGCATGCCGCTTTCGATTCAGCGAACTGTGCTGCGGCGGGAGCCTCCAACGCCATAACGATCAGGCGAGCCCTCTGGTTGAGAGAGTGGAAGGCAGATGCAGCGTCTAAAAAGTCGCTCACATGTCTTCCATACAATGGTGGCCGCTTATTCGGCGAGAAGCTGGATCAATTGATTTCAGACGCCACTGGGTTTAAAAGTACCTCTCTTCCGCAACGTCAGCTTAAACGACCCTTCAATCGTCGCCAACAAACCCATTTCCAGTCCTTTCGGAATTCCTTTGGTTGGTCAGTCTCGAAGCCCCCGCCAGTGGGCAACAGGTCCCCCGTAGGGAGCGCACCCAGACAACGCGGAAGACTGGTGCAAACTGGCAGTCCCATTCTCGTCAGTCCAGGTCTAAGGGCTCAAAGCCCAGCAGATTCTCTTCTTCCTGACTCCCCCCAAGCCCCCCGCTTTCCCCCCCCCCCTCCTTCGGAAGACACTATTCAGGTTGGCGGCCGACTTTCACGCTTTCGTCAGGTCTGGATAAAAAGTGGGTAAAAACCTTAGTGTCTTCCGGATACACCATAGAATTCACGGCCCATCCTCCAAATCGTTTTTTCCGGTCAATCCCACCCGCTCATCCGCCCAAGGCTCGCGCCTTCTTTCAGGCGGTAGATTCCCTTTTGAAAGCTGGTGTCATCATACCAGTACCGCCAGCCGAACGCTTCCAGGGGTTCTACTCAAACCTCTTCATGGTACCCAAAAAAGGAGGGGCGGTACGTCCCATTCTAGATCTAAAACAGTTGAACTCCTTCGTAAAGGTTCGGCATTTCCGCGTGGAGTCACTGCGCTCCATCATAGCGTCCATGGAGAAGAGTTAATTTCTCGCATCCATCGACATACAGGACGCTTACCTCCATATCCCAATCGCGACAATCCACCAGCATTTTCTCCGATTCGCCATCGACCAGGACCATTATCAGTTTGTGGCTCTCCCGTTCAGTCAAGCGACGGCTCCCAGGGTGTTCACCAATGTCATGGCGGCGGTCATGACCATACTGCACTCAAGAGGAATGGTAGTCCTGCCATACCTAGACGATTTGCTCATCAAGGCCCCTCCTTCAGGGAGTGTCAGCAGAGTGTTTTTCATCACGGTGGACACCCTGCGTCGGCTTGGCTCGTTGGTGAATCTGCGGAAGTCATCACCAGTCCCGTCCCAATCTCTGACGTTCCTCGGGATGCGTTTCGACACCCCCAGGGGTCTGGTCCTCCTTTCTCAGGACAAGGCGAAGGTCCTTCGGCAGAGAGTCCACAGTCTCCTGCGCCCATTTCCTCAATCGCTTCGATTCGCCATGAGAGTCTTGGGCAGGATGGTTGCCACTATGGAGGCGGTGCCGTTCGCCCAACTTCACCTCAGGCCTCTCCAACGGGCAATTCTGACTTCGTGGAACAGGAACCCTTCTGCCCTGGACAGACTATTCCGATTGTCACCTGCAGCAAGGAGTTCCCTCCATTGGTGGCTCAAACATCGTTCCCTCACAAGGGAAGGTCCTTTCTACCGGTTTGCTGGAAGATAGTCACCACAGACGCAAGTCTCAGCGGATGGAGACCAGTACATCGTCATCACACGGCGCAGGGAACATGATCCCCAGCGGAGTTGTCCAAGCCCATCAACCTCCTGGAGATCCGAGCCATATTTCTAGCTCTGAAGGCCTTTTATTCCATGCTGGCAGGGACACAAGTCCGGATTCAGCCGGACAATGCCACGGCCGTGGCATACATCAACCATCAAGGCGGAACCCGCAGACTCCAGGCCATGCACGAAGTGCAACGCATTGTACACTGGGCAGAATTGACGAACTCAATGTTGTCAGCGGTTCATATCCCGGGAGTGGAGAACTGGGAAACAGATTTCCTCAGTCGCCAGGGCATAGACTCGGGAGAGTGGTCTCTACATCCTGACGTATTCCAGCAAATATGCCGTCGTTGAGGGACTCCGGACGTAGACCTGATGGCATCTCGATTCAACACGAAGGTTCCCATGTTTATAGCCACATCTCACGACCCGCGAGCTCTCGGGGCGGATGCCCTAGTTCAGGACTGGTCACAATTCCAGCTGCCTTACATCTTCCCTCCTCTGCCTCTCATACCCAGAGTGGTGCGTAAGATCAAGCAAGAGGGCTTTTAAGTCATTCTCATAGCCCCAGACTGGCCCAGACAGGCATGGTACGCCGATCTCGTACAGCTCACGGCGGACGTTCCTTGGCGCCTGCCATGTCATCCCGATCTTCTGTCTCAGGGCCCGTTTTACCACCAGAATTCAGACACCCTGAATTTGATGGCGTGGCCCTTGAGACCTGGGTACTAACCCAAGCATATATCAAAGAGGATTAATTTCTACTGGTTTCTTATGGGTGTGTGTTGGTTATAGGTAAAGTGTGACATATATCTCATCTGAGATTTGGTTTATTGCCAACCATTGTTGGTATTGGAAAATAGGTCACCACACTAACACGCCTCTATACACACACCCTGTGATAGAGGGGATCCCTATCACAAGAAACAGATTTTTTGTACAAACACGTCCTATGTGGCTTTTTCCACTGAGTAACGGGGATTGACCCAGACTCTGCTAGTAGGACTTCTTTTTGCACTTCCATGACACATATACGAGACAAATAGGTCTTTAGGTTAGTGTGAAATTGTGAGACCCATAACCCCTCACCCTAGTGTGCAATCAGGGTTAGGAGGGGCAGTCGCCGTGGTATGGGGACACCAGCAAGAATTTTACGTGTCTAAAACTCCATTGCAAGGCAGGGTGAGATAGGGAGAGTATAGGGACCGCGTTCCCACCCCCCTAGATCCCCTTGGTAAGGTTTGGATTGCATAAACCGCATCACAGGAACTATAGGTTTCTTTTTAACAAAATCAAATAAAAGTTATATTTTAGAAATTAATCCTCTTTGATATATGCTTGGAAAAAGTTTGGAATATATAATAACCAGAAAATCGGTGCGCTACTAACCCAAGCATGCTTCTCCCCTGCCGTGATCCCGACCATGATCAGAGCACGAAAGTCTGCATCGGCCAAAATTTATCATCGCACCTAGAAAGCTTTCTTCGCATGGTGCTCTTCTCGGGATCAACCCTCGCTTCCCTTTTCCTTGCCTTTAGTTCTAGGGTTCCTTCAGTCGGGGTTAGTCTGGTCTGTCCCTAAGTTCCCTTAAGGGTCAGGTTTCAGCCCTTTCAGTACTTTTCAATGTTGCCTTGCTGTTAAAACTTTTATCCAAGGAGTTAATCGCATTGTCCTCCGTACAAACGACCTTTAGATGCATGGGACCTTAACCTGGTTCTTACGACTCTGCAGGAACCTCCCTTTGAACCTCTTCGGGATATCTCTCTCCACTTCCTGACTCTGAAGGTGGTTTTTCTAGTGGCTATCACTTCTCTTCGCCAAGTGTCAGAACTCTCAGCGCTTTCTTGTAAACCGCCCTTCCTGGTATTTCATCAGGACAAGGTTGTACTCCATCCGGTGCCGTCATTCCTCCCTAAGGTTATCTCCTCTCTTCACTTGAACGAGGAAATTTCATTGCCTTCCTTCTGTCCGACTCCGGTTCACAGGTTCGAACAAGCCTTGCATACTCTGGACCTAGTCAGTGCTCTGCGCATCTATGGGTCCAGAACTGCACCTTTCTGTAAGTCAGACTCTCTGTTCATCCTAACGGAGGGCCCTCGTAAGTGTATGCCAGCTTCCAAGGCTACACTGGCTATGTGGATTAGATCAGCTATCCAAGAAGCTTACAGAATGAAAAATGCTCCTCTTCCGGCGGGGATTAAGGCACATTCTACCCGAGCCATGGGGGCCTCCTCTGGGCCATTCGGCACCAAGCCTCGGCTGTCCAAGTGTGTAAGGCGGCCACCTGGTCGAGTTTACACACTTTTAACAAGCACTACCGTGTTCATACCCAGTCCTCGGCGGACGCCAGTCTGGGTAGGTGCATCCTTCAGGCGGCAGTTGCCCACCTGTAGGTACTTATTTGTTCACTGACTTGTTCAGCATGATTAGTTCCATTGTCTTTCCCGCCCAGGGACTGCTTTGGGACGTCCCACAGTCCTGTGTCCCGCCAATGAGGCGAAGGAGAAAAGGAGAATTTTGTGTACTCACCGTAAATTCCTTTTCTCTTAGCCTCTAATTGGGGGACACAGCACCCATCCTGTTGGCCGTACCGGCCTTGTTACTGTAGTTTTTGTTACTCTTATATTGTTACATTGAGGCCTTGCCAGACTTTGTTGGTATTGGTAAACATTGTTAATTTCTCCTACTGCTTTAGCACAAAACTGGGGAGGCAGTGCCTGCTCCTGGGGTGTATACTGCAGAGGAGGAGCCACTGTTACTCTTTTGCAGATTGCTTAGTGTCGCCTCCTAGTGGACAGCAGCATAACACCCACGGTCCTGTGTCCCCCAATTAGAGGCTAAGAGAAAAGGAATTTACGGTGAGTACACAAAGTTCCCTTTTTTTCAAGATACATTAGGAAAAAGATAACCTAACCATCACTTTTATATAAAGTGTTTTCCTTAGCCATGTAGAGACAGCATCATAGTGTACTCTAAAATAAGAATGTACTTGCATCCAAACATAAAGAAATATCAGCAGCATTGATCAGACTGGTGTTGGCTCTTCATTGTGTCCGCCAACAATGCATGGGGGGCCTTGTAATATATTGAGGGTGACTCATGTCCATAATTAGGCTGACATTAGTATACCTTTGAGTATCCATTAATAGAAGAGTGTAATATATCTGGAGTATTGAAGGTTGTGTATTTTTGTAGAACAGGTAATTTAATTTTACAATAATTGAAATTTTCATTTTAATTTCACAATGTTTTTAACTGGACATAAACCAAAAACCCATCTGTGTTTCTATGACATACAGGGCAGGGAGGAGAGTGATAAAGCTGCTGTGTGATTGGGAACGGCGAGAGTGTCGGCCTTTCTGTATAACAGATGGACAGTAAATGACTTGTATTATCATCCGAAATCTCTTATTACAGCACAGGTGGAAGTCACATAATTAGCTCATCTGGAAGCAAGGACAAAATATTGCTTTTCAGCATGTTTATTCACCTTTGTGATGTCATGCTATCAACCGGTGGTGTATGTTGTAACCATTTATTTAGAAATGCTGGGTGATTGTTAACCCCATCTTCTGCTGCCACTGACAAGGTTAATATGAACAAAGACTAATGGGTTTATCGTATTTGGCGCATTTGTTCGATTGATTTATCCAGATGTCTTGGGAAGCAAAAAACAATTATGGGATTGGCAGATAGTCTTGTTGCTCAGTGTTTGGCATGAGTGACATTCAGGCTTCTTGCCCACGGGAACTTCAATGTAAACTAATTGCCGGAATCAACATATAGGAGAGTTTTCTATATGCTGTGTGCTCATTGTAGATTGTGAGACATCTCGATTGCCCTGTCACAGTGCGGTGAGGAATACGTTCATGTTTCATATTTATCTGCATATTATTTATACAGGTGCTGTGAACGGAGCTGTCGTCTGCTTCATTCTCCTCTCGTTTCCTCTTAGTGTCTGATGAATAAAGATAAACAGCAAATGCACTTTCTATGGGCTGGATAGCTAGATTTAACAAAGCTTTCCTTTGGAGCCTAACCTTGTATAATGTAAACATCAGCACCAATATGCAAGAAAAATAAAATCTATAGACTTTCAGTCATGCATACCAGTCAGCATTCATGTTAAAGCATGTCTTTAGTTGTGTTCTCCCGTTATTTTAGTGAATGTCTGACCTTGAATATCTTTTTTTCTTCTCAATTTGTTTAAAATTCCATGCTGAGACACAGCTCCAAATCAAACCTAATATTTTTACTGACTGAAGGTGTTATTGCCAAGTCTTGCAACATGAGTAAGGAAGAATGGAAGGGACACCAATTGGTGCCCCCATTCATACACATTCGACTAAGTTTGGCCAAATCTGCTGATATTGATGGTTTCAGCCAACAGGCAAATGTGTATGAATGAGGATCCGTACACATAATTTTCCGTTTAGATCAATTTCGAGCTGCAGTACCTTTATGTTCTGCCTGAGATAATCCACCAACAGAGATGTCTGGCTATAGATCTCAGAGAGAACATGGGAGCGCTCATCAGGGCAAATACTACTGTGCATGGGAAAGAAAGCCAAAATAGCTGCATGCGGAACTATAGTAAGGTTTTTGCGATGATATGCAAGGGCAGCAGGATGTTGGGGCAGATAGCCCTAATTATTATTATTATTTATTTATATAGCGCCATTATATTCCATGGCGCTTTACACACTAAAAGGGGCAGACTAGGACAAGTAACGTAGTAACAATACAAGTAACAAGAAATGTGGACAATTCGGTCGTACAGATACAAGAGGGGAGAAATCCTGTCCACGAGGGGCGGGTGGGGATACAGTGGGAGGGGGAAGTTCCAGTCGTGAGGTGGTGTGGTTGACCGGGTCTTATATCTTATCCAGCAATGTATCACTTAACTACTTAGTGGAGTTTTTATGGAACCCCTGTTGTCTCTGCTGTAAATGTAGCCGTAGTCAAAATCTTGAAATTTGCATAATCCCACCCACATCCCTGATTGACTGCTTCATGTACACGTGGTGCATTGTCAGCAATATGCCAGTTAATGGTGGGGGCGTGGTTGTACAGATCAACTGGACTGTCTGACACGAAACACCTAGTCCTGCAGGGATAACTTTCTGCTGATAAAATATTGATTGTTTTGAAATTGCAACAAGCTTCTTAGCAAGTGACTCATCCCTGGAATCAGGCTTTCTGTCCCTACATTATGCTGGTATTAGATTACTTAGCAAAAATGTGTTGACAGATTCCCTTTGTCATGTTGTAAGGCTTGTTAACAAGTCAGATCTTTACCTATATGATAGCTACCCGCAAGAAGTTACACTAGACAGACGAAAGAGCGCTTTCTTTCTTCAGGAGGAGAGTTAATTAGCATATCTCTTCCCCCTCTCCCATGCCTGCTTGACGGCAGTGCTTCTAGGAGACAAAAGACCATACGTATGGCATCTGATGGAACACTCCTCAATTTGTTTTCAATTTAACAAAAAGCCGTAGGATAATTCAGAATTACATGTATTACACTGAAGCCTTTCTATTGCTTTGCACCCAAAAAACAGTAATATGACCATGTACATGAAATAATGTATCCTAACAATTCTAACTGTGTACACATATATATTAGTTATACAGACTTCATTATTTTGTCTCTAGCATTCTATTTTTGTCGTGGATCATACATTGACTATCTCTGGAGGCATGGCCTGTGAGCCATAGAGTTTTGTGTTGCGTTCGTACTTTCCAGTGATTTTCAGCATTCTAGAGTCTGTAAACACATGTAGGACAATGACAAGTTTCCAGTGACCTCCGGGTAGACATGAATGTAGTAGCTTTGACTGGACATGGATCTGTACTCTTTCAGCTCACCAAATCAGCTGTGAACAGGATTCAATCAGCTGTGAATGTCATTCTTTTGCCTGACTGACTATTTTTTCCTTGTCATTATCTTTTTGTTTTAGGTAAGCAGAAAACAACCAGAAACCTATTTTTTTTTACTGTAGTAATTACTTTGAGTCAGTGCTTCAATAAGGAAGTTAATTAGCTCATAGGCAGTGTAGATGGCGGCGGCATGCTTGGTGGTTCTGAAATTGATCCGCATAGAGCCTGTCCAAAATTAAGCCTGACTGTAATGGGAGCGATGTATTTGCCTTATCAATGGAGTATGAAAGAAGAACTTTTATGGACTAAGTTGGCCTGCATGCAATCTAATGACACACTATAGAGTGGGTGAAGTAGAAAATGTTTTGCTGTGTGAAATCCAGCCAAGGCAGGTATTTTGCAGTGCAGCACTTGTGTGTACACATTAACTTTTCATTAAACATTGACAATGTCTATTTATAGGGAAGCTGTCAGTAAGGTTTTGCAAAGTAATGACAGCAGCATGAAGTAGGGAGAGAGAACCTGATTTCAGTGATGTATCACTTAGTTTCATCTGTCCAGTAGTGATAATTTGCTAAAAAAACACTGATTGTATTACTGTAAACAGTAAAAAAATCACCAAATAAGGCTGGGTTCACATTTGCGGACCCCTCCGCAGCGTTCTGCGGAGGGGATCCGCAATGTGACCGCAGCAGCCACGAGCTCCTATCTTTATAATGGGAGCGCACACGGTGCTGCGCTTGACTGCGCATGACCATGCGCACCCATTCACTCCCATATGTGATCTGTGCGCAGGCAGATCACATATGGGAGTGAATGGGTGCACACGGTCATGCGCAGTCAAGGGCAGCATCGTGCGCTCCCATTATAAAGATAGGAGCTCGCGGCCGCTGCGGTCACATTGCGGATACCCTCTGCAGAACGCTGCGGAGGGGTCCTCAAATGTGAACCCAGCATAAGTGACACATCACTGAAATCAGGACCTCTTTACCCCTACATTATAGTGTTTTTAACTAGCATAACAAAAGCATAGTGACAGATCTCAATTTAGATGTCAAAAAGATCAAACTTCTTTTATGTAAATAAAAGATTTCCAAATTGTCCCCTATTTGGCAAATGCATAGAGGAATCACTGTTTCTATTACTTTACTGGACCTAGTACATGGGTGTGATGTCCACCCTCATTTCATTCTCACCATTTTCAGATTGAACCCTATTTTTAACATAGTCATTGATGCCTGTATCATAATATATAGTTATTCCCGATATCGTTGGTACTCTTGAAATTGTACCAGAAAATAAAATGTATATCCCAGAAAAATTATTGCAATAACTCATGTTTTGTTGTATACATGTTTTTTTTTCCTTTGTTTGTATTAGAAAAACATAAAAAAAAGGCAAATTGGACCTCATTTCACACAGAACTCCAAAAAGAGGCAGAATGACAAAATTGTTGGCACCCTCAATTTAATATTTAGTTGCACACTCTTTGGAGTAGATATATGCTATCAATTACTTCCTATACCCATCTACAAGCTTCTTAGGGTACGTGTAGAAGATTCGAAGACACTGTGTCCTGGATGCAGTGTCTCTGGATCTTGGGGAAGCCGCAGATGAATGCAGGGTGAACACAGCCGCCCTGTGCCCACAATCTGTGTTCGGAGCAGTGTGGCTTTTCCCTGCACCCGCCAAGATCGTTTCTGACTTCGCAGCAATACATTAACATGCTGTGGAGAGGCGGAAGCGCAGCAACCTGCACCGCATGGAAATAATGCAAGGAGAGAAGCACAGTGGGCATGGGATTTCTACAAAACCCATCCACTGTGCTTGTACTATTGATCGCAGCATTTTGGATGCAGTAGTAATGCACTGTGTCCAAAACACTGCTATTACTGATCGTGTGCATGCATCCTTACACCTCCTAATTTCCTAATTTTAATTTTGGCCCACTGTTCATCTGCAAACTTTTTTAGGTATGTAATAGTTGAAGGGTGCCGCATCCCTTCTTCAGATATCTAATAGTTGAAGGGTGCCGCATCCCAACAGCAATTTTAAGATCTCTCCACAGATGTTCAGTAGGATATAGATCCAGACTCATTCCTGGACACTTAAGAACTCTTTGGCGCTTTGTTTTCATCTATTTCTGCGTACTTCTTGAGGTATGTTTGGGATCATTGTCCTGCTGGAAGACCTGGGACACAAACCTCTCTCCAGGACCAAGTGCCTCCAGATCTGCGCTGCTGCCCCAAAGAAATATCAAAGACACCGGAATGCTTTGAAAGAAATATTTTCTGCTTTATTTCCGACGCGTTTCGGAGCTCAAAACCCAGCTCCTTCCTCAGGGATTGGGACACAAACTTAGCTGTCGTATACTGAGCACTACATTGCAACTTAAAATTCCTTTGGTCAACTTCAAGTTTCATGATTCCTTGCACACATTCAAGGCCCCTTGCCAGAGGCAGCAAAACAGCCCAAAACATCTTTGAACCTCCATCATATTTGACTGTAGTTATTGTGTACTTTGTAGGTTTCCTTTCTTTTTCAGTAAAGATTACATTAATGTACTTTACCAAAAAAGCTCAGTCTAGCTTTTTTCGTGTCTGTGTCATCAGTGAGGTTCTCCTGCGTCTCCTGCCATAGTGTTTCCATTCATTCATATCTCAATGATAGTTTGCACTGACACTGATGCAACCTGAGTCTGCAGGACAGCTTAAATTTCTTTGGAACTTGATTGGGGCTGCTTATCCATCATACGGACTATCCTGCATTTCAACCTTAGATAAGTTTTCTTTTGATGTCCACGTCTAGTGAGATAGAGATGGGTTATATACATCTTAATTATGTTGTGTATCGTGGATAAAATAACTACAGCATCTCTGGAGATGGACTTGTAAACTTGAGATTATTGATATTTTTCAACAATTTAGGTTCTGAAGTCCTCAGGCAGTCCTCTTCTCTTTCTGATCTCCATGCACACAGACACACAATGCAAAACTTAACTAAAATTTTGGAAAGATGCCATCAAATTTATCCGGCCTATTTTTGAGATTTTGGGTCAAATTACGTCTAATTTGCCTTTTTTTTCTCAATTTTGATGTGTTGTACCAATGTATACAAAGGAAATAAACATTTGTGTATCACAAAACTGTAATTGTAATAATGTTCTAGTAGAAATACTTAATTTTCTGGAACAATTTCAAGGGTGCCAACACTTTTGGCGTTTACTGTAAATTGTGAACATGAGCATATAGGCATATGTGAACATGAGCACATATGGTAAAGCTGTCTGCATTGATGCAAAAAAACATTGATTCTTCATCTTTTTTTTTTTTTTGTAACTCATTGGCAATAAGTGAGGTCTGACTTTTGGTGGAAATAATTTATTTTCTGTTAATAAATATATAATTGTTGCCGTTTTAGAACATGAAGATTGGACAACAATCAAAGGAAAATTCATGGCGATTAACGCGGCCAGCATGAGTTGTGCTTGCCCACGCAGTCCAAAAGGCCTGTCACCAGCAGCTCACTTGGCAGATGGAACAGCTGATCTTATTTTAGTTCGCAAATGCTCCAGATTAAATTTTCTTCGTCACCTTATCAGACATACAACCAGCAATAGTGATCAGGTAATTCTTAACATAAAAGAAAAAAAAATCAAGTCTACTCCATCAATTCCATAGGTTAAGCCACTGCAACTGAACAATTAGAGAACACAACATGAACCTGATGGTTCTTATTAGTATTAGCCCTGTAATAACCACAAGTGCATCTTAATGAGTTAGATGATCATCAAAAAGTTAATTTATTTCAGTAATTCAATACAAAAAGTGAAACACATAAATTATATAGTCATTACAAACAGAGTGATCCATTTTAAGTGTTTATTTCTGTTCATGTTCATGAGTGTGGCTTACAGCCAATGAAAACCCAATTAAAGTAGGGAGGATGAAGGGTCTGCGATAAAATATTACCTAAATAGGTATTAGAGGCTTCACCTTGTGTGGTTGTGAGAGTCACAGGCGCTATAAAAGCATATCATGGCTGCTGCAGTCCCCAGCGTGGTGCATATAGAGTAGGAGGATGAAGAGTTAAAAACTGTGCTATCGTATTCCACGAGACATCATATAGTGAATGTAATATTTATTTATTAGACAACGTATGCTCCCTGCACTCTTCCACAGAGCAAATCGATATCATATTGCCATGTTTGAGTGTTTCAGCAAGCCTTATTGTCTAGCTGTGAACAAAAACAGCTTGTCCCATATGACCAGATCCACAAAATTTCCTTGAAGTGCGGTGCAGTTGGCAAACTCCTGTGTTCCAGTCTGTCTCCTTAAACTGTCTGAAAAAGTCACCAGGGATCCCAACAATACACAGTTAATATCCTATCGGAGCACTCCCTTACACTATTGTATAATACTGGACGAGAGCTATTTGATGTTTTATAAGCGAACCCTCAAACAAATGTTGCACTATGGGGTAGTGCCGAGCAGCACTATTTTTTTTCTTAAATGTATTTCGTCAGAAAAAAAATCACCACTTGCAGTGGCAGCGTATATTGGACGATGCGCACCATTGAAGTCTATGGGTGCTTGGAAATCATCGAACTGCACTTGGATTGCATCTGATTGCCATGGACTCATTGAATGGAAAAAATGGAGACTTTTTTTTCTTCACCTTCTTCGGACAACCTGCAAGAGACTCGGATCAAACGCTATTTGGTCTGACTGTCATTAGCATAATAAGCCCAATTGTCTCTTATGAGAAAATCTACAGCCATGTGAGCGAGTCCTAACTACCCCTCTGTATAGCCCCCTCTGGTCGCTAACTCCACATACACATAGTATAGGCCTCCTTACTGTCAGATCACTACATAACATGAACATTCCTGGTGGACCTACATTCAACCCCGGGAGAACAGAATGTGGCACTATTACAGATGAAAATGGAGTTTATGAAGAAAAAAAATGCACACTGTTTTCTTATTTTTCATGTTTATTGCAAATTCACATTTTATCAAATGCTTGAGTTTTCAGCAACACTTTTGTGAGATGACTCCTATGATTTAGTTGTGAAGGAAGGTTTCCCAAAATTATACTTATTAATTAATAGATCTTAGGATGATAAGTTCCACAATTGTATGTTTGAAATAAACATGTTCCCGAGATACAAGAATAAATGTGCCCCTGTGTAATGGATGTGTCCGACCATGCAGGAGCAGGTCGGATATACCACAGCTCCTGGGCAGGGGAGGAAGTAAATGGGTATATAGACATTACAGGCGGGGATCACAACTGATGCTTTCTGTGATGTAAAACATTTCATTACCTGTTTATGAACTTGTTTCACATCACAGATTGTTATCCCTAGCTGTAATATCTGTATTCTCTCTTCTGCTTCCTCCCTTGCCTACGAGATGTGCTGTATCCCACTTGTTCCTGTGTGGTTGGATTCATACATTACACAGGGACACATAATAAGAATATCTCGGGACAGGAATCTTTTGATTTGTTAAAAAAAAAAAAAAAAAAAAATTATGGAACTTATTTTTATTCTGAGATGTATGAATTTTAGGTGAAAACTTACAAGGATCAAAATTATACATATTGAAAGATTGAGTAATCACAATTGGCATCATATTACATTTATATACAGTTGTGGCCAAAAGTATTGACACCCCTGCAGTTCTGTCAGATAATGCTCAGTTTCTTCCTGAAATTGATTGCAGTCACAAATTCTTTGGTATTATTATCTTCATTTAATTTGTCTTCAATGAAAAAACACAAAAGAGAATGAAGCAAAAAGTAAAACATTGATCATTTCACACAAAACTCCAAAAATGGGCCAGACAAAAGTATTGGCACCCTCAGCCTAATACTTGGTTGCACAACCTTTAACCAAAATAACTGCGATCAACCGCTTCCGGTAACCATCAATGAGTTTCTTACAATTCTCTGCTGGAATTTTAGACCATTCTTCTTTGGCAAACTGCTCCAAGTCCCTGATATTTGAAGGGTGCCTTCTCCAAACTGCCATTTTTAGATCTCTCCACAGGTGTTCTATGGGATTCAGGTCTGGACTCATTGCTGGCCACCTTAGAAGTCTCCAGTGCTTTCTCTCAAACCATTTTCTAGTGTTTTTTGAAGTGTGTTTTGGGTCATTGTCCTGCTGGAAGACCCATGACCTCTGGGGGAGACCCAGCTTTCTCACACTGGCCCCTACATTATGCTGCAAAAATTTGTTGGTAGTCTTCAGACTTCATAATGCCATGCACACGGTCAAGCAGTTCAGTGCCAGAGGCAGCAAAGCCACCCCAGAACATCAGGGAACCTCCGCTATGTTTGACTGTAGGGACCGTGTTCTTTTCTTTGAATGCCTCTTTTTTAAAGCTCTACTTTTGTCTCATCTGACCAGAGAACATTATTCCAAATGTTTTAGGCTTTCTCAGGTAAGATTTGGCAAACTCCAGCCTGGCTTTTTTATGTCCCAGGATAAGAAGTGGAGTCTTCCTGGGTATCCTACCATACAGTCCCTTTTCATTTAGACGGTGACTGATAGTATGGGTTGACACTGTTGTACCCTCGGACTGCAGAGCAGCTTGAACTTGTTTGGATGTTAGTTGAGATTCTTTATCCACCATCCGCACAAACTTGCGTTGAAATATCTTGTCAATTTTTCTTTTCCGTCCACATCTAGGGAGGTTAGCCACAGCGCCATGGGCTTTAAACGTCTTGATGACACTGCGTACGGTAGACACAGGAACATTCAGGTCTTTGGAGATGGACTTGTAGCCTTGAGATTGCTCATGCTTCCTCACAGTTTGGTTTCTCAAGTCCTCAGACAGTTCTTTGGTCTTATTTCTTTTCTCCATGCTCAATGTGGTACACACAAGGACACAGGACAGAGGTTGAGTCAACTTTAATCCATGTCAACTGGCTGCAAGTGTGATTTAGTTATTGCCAACACCTGTCAGGTGCCACAGGTAAGTTACCGGTGCTGTTAATTACACAAATTAGAGAAGCATCACATGATTTTTCTAACAGTGCCAATACTTTTGTCCACCCCCTTTTTTGTTTGGTGTGGAATTAGATCCAATTTGACTTTAGGACAAATCTTTGTGTTTTTTCATTGAAGACAAATTAAATGAAGATAATAATACCAAAGAATTTGTGATTGCAATCATTTTCAGGAAGAAACTGAGTATTATCTGACAAAATTGCAGGGGTGTCAATACTTTTGGCCACAACTGTATGAAATCATTACAAAAATTGTCAAGTAAAGGAATCTTAACAATCTTTCTAAGAATTATTACATTTAATGATCATAAACCCACCTTATTACTTTATTGTCAACATATCTAAATTGTTTTGTCTTATTAGATTCTATGATCCATTCATTATAAAATGAAATGTAAGAAATTGTTTATGTTTGCATTAAGCAGATAGCTTGATAAACACTATTTGCGTCACATACCTCTAACAACCTCCCTTTTTTTTTAATATAGTTTGATTTTCCATTTGTGGATGTTTATCGAATAAAGAATTTTCACTTTACCCCAAAACATTTTGAAGAGGAAGATGCTGAAAGCACAGATTTGGGCATTATCGGCAAAAAGAACTTTGCACAGATTTGCACAGACCACCCTCTTGTGGGTGCAGCCATCTGAACAGTGTGTGGAATTGTGATGGGGAAACCCTAGAGCAAACTGCCATTGAAATGAGGTACATCTGCCTGTTTTGTTTATGAAACCTGCCGGATCTATCCACTGGATAAATACGGACTCAAATGTAAAATACAGACTTAAAAATGACAATACAAAGTATTAAATATATTTAGTTAGGATGCCTAAGGAACGGATACCACTCTGGCCAAACTATATTCCCAATTAATGGAGCCGAATGCAAGCATTATCCATGACTATAATGATTCCAAGACTGTCAAAGTGAGATTTCTTATGTCATATACTACCCCTTCAGGCACTCTAGCAGACATAACACAGTGCATTTGTTTTGTGAGAATTGTTTAAACTGAAGCTGTCACCTTCAGAAATGCTATTTTTCTTCAGATATGAGAGTAATTCATACAACTGGTTTATGGGAGCAGCAGCTAACTTGGGAAAATGAACTAATATTCTCCCTGCAGCTGCTCACTTCCAGACATTGGGGTGGTGCCGGGGAGCAAATACAGTCACAGCTTTACTATTCAGTGAAAGCACTGGTATCACTCCCCAGCACATTGACAGCCTGCACACACATACACACCTACAGAGAAGGCTGTCAGTCATTATAAAGGGAATTAGAGCACTTTCACTGTACAACAGTGACTGTATTTGCTCCCTGGACCACTACAATGACTGGAAGTGAGATATATAGGAGAATAGGGAGCATATAATTTATCCATATTTTAAAATGGCAGTAAGGACTATGGCCACCATTTTAAAGTGTATTGGTCGTTAAGGGGTAAAATACCTCCCCTGTACAATCAGGTTCTGTCAGCATTGTGGGTCTTTTATAAGCTAAATACAGTACATAGGAAGATTTTGATGTACACACTCTTCACAGAGAATAATGTAAATATTCATAGACATAGTATGGACTTACGGCCAAGTCACACGCTTCAATATCGTTAACGATCGCACGAGTGATGTCACGTGAACAAGATTGTTCGGACATGGTTTGGAAATCTTGAACGGCACGCCTACGATCATGCGATCCAGACATCGCCCGAACGAGCCAGCGAACGATGTCAGACAGCGTCACACTGCAACTATCTGAACGAATTAACGCATTTTCAACCACCAATCGGCGCAGACGGGGCGCGGAAAAACAAACGCCAAGGCACGCCTATGAAATTGTTTTGTGGATCGCTGAAATCCAGAACTACATAGTTATCGCGATGTCACACAACGATGCACCAGGTTGAACTCAGGTTAATTGAATGACGCACGACGGATTTGAGGTCAGGATCTCAAATCTGGGATGAGCGATCCAATGATTTATTGTTCCAAGATCGTTCGGTTACACGCAACAACGCACAAACGATGTTGTTTCAGCGATTTCAAAACTGTGACGTTTCAGCAATATCGTTAAAGATATTGAAGCATGTGACGTGGCCTTAAAAAGGTCTACCTCAGTATACCACCTAAGTATACCTGCCCAGCAGAGGTGTTCTAATGATACAAAGCTGTGTGCAATCAGCAAGAACTGTCCAGCTATATTTGACTTAAATTTCAGGTTTTTATTTTTTCTTGAGGATGGTAGTAAAAAGGCAAAGTTGCAATGGATGGTTTATCTTAACAAGGAAAAATCTTTTAAAAAATGTTACTTGGCATCTGTTACAGTTTTTCAATAATATAATGCATATGGTTAACAAGTGATGACCTAATTTCCCCAAAGATTACATTCCCTTAATTTATGGCCAGGGTCAGACTACCGTTATTAGCAGATGTCACGCTGCATGCAGTGTTTCCCTGTCCGCTCTGTTTATGCAGACGCTGTTCAGCTGGATGTGTGGCTGGTTACCACGATCAACATCGGGTAACTAGGGGCAGTGTAGAGCAGCAGCGGGGCGGGAAAGCACATATGCGCTGCTGAAAAAATTGCTAAGTTTTTAGCGGATGTCTGTGACATCAGCAAAAAACACTAGTCTGACCCTGGCCTATCTTGTATTAGTCTTGTGTTACCTTTCTTTTTTCCTTTGTCATTCAGAGGGCCATTAAGGATTGTACAACAATATGCATATAGTTATAATCTAGTGAAATAGCTTGAAAAATTAGTTCCATCACATTAGTATATGGTTAGTTATTACCATGCTGTAAAACATATGGAATTATAATTTTTATAACTAACACAATTTTTATGTAATTTCTTCCAGGGTTCACAGTCAGTTGATTAAATTATTTGCACGCGGCATTGAGGAATCCCAGAATGAAGAAGACCGAAATCCAAGCAGGGTTTAGTCGTTCATTTGGAGTGTTTGCCGAATAATTATGTGGTGGTGTTTTTTTTTTATTTATTTATTTTACATTAAGATGTAATCCATCTAATGTGGAAACTAATTTAGAAATTGAAAAAAAAATCTAATGTATTTTAAGTTTAAATTTGATGTAATTTATAGTGATTTGACTAATTGACATTTTGTGGTATAGTTACAGCACTCATTTCCATAGCCTTAATATTTGCTCTTGGTAGGCTTTGAAGTGTTTTTTAAACTGTTGCTGTATTTCTAGATTTTGGCAATTACATATATTTTATGTAGTCAACTAAAATATGAGCATAGGCAGTTTTGATGACGGCTACGGTATATATTGAAAAACTAGATCAGCGAACAGTAGACATAACTTACTATGTTCTACTTAGAATTTGTTGAAGTGCAATATTTTCATAATGATTGTTAATTAAAAGATTTTGCAACACTGTCAAAAAAGGCATTGTCTTTTGGTCGTTTTGCTCTATAACCAGCAAATATTATTTTTCATCTATATTACGGACCTTTCCTAGAGATTTATAAACCAGTTGGCATGTTTTGACAGGTCGGGTAGTTGTAACTAATCTTATTGTATGTGTTATTTAATCTATAGCATTATTCGGTTTATCTACACTAGGATGTAGAGCTCAAAAAATGTTGAGTGGCCGTCCATATAAATCTGATAACGTATTGAGATAGCAAGCCTCGCTCATGCTTTTGTTGTGTTATGTATAAAGCTCTTATTGTCTTTTGGTAAAGGTGTATTTTTTTTTTTTTTTTTTTTTTTTTTTAGTACCAACGAATTATGTGCTAGCCCGAGTTCACCAGCAATTTCAAGTGCTTTTGATCTGAAATTTAGTTTGGTTAGCTTATCATTAGTGGGCTTTTAAAACTTCTTTCCCAGTGCTTTGAATGGATAATGCCTGCACTGATGATATTTCAGTCGAGTAGAATTTAAAGCATATAAGGACGAAAGCAATTAACATGTCAGATGAGAAAGTAAAATCTTTTTGCATATCACATCAGTAAAGTGTTATGTATGAGAGGTGTATGCTTTTTTGAGTCAAAAATTGCTGCAGTATTTCCATGGATACATTTCTCTTAATGTAGCTAAGGGATTGTTCTCTTCTGGATAGCCCATGTTAAGCCTGCTGTTCTGTTCGGGTCTACTATACCCTTACAATGGTCCGGTCATTTTTGACCGAACCTATGAAAGTCTTGATTTTTAGCTAATTTTAGGGTTTTATTTGAATACCTGTTGCATTATTATACTGTATGTGAACATGGCTGTTTATAAACAAATGAAATAAAAAATTTCAAATTCAGTCCTTTTTGTTCGAACAGAACAACAGGTTTAATGGACTCAAGGAGATCAAAACAATAAAAAAAATACCCCAACAGTCCTCTATCATGTCTATCTGGAGGCGATGGCATATGAGTACTTGAAGCCAGATAGCAAACACCTATATCTTTGATATTGTCTGAGCGAAAGAAACTGATGTTTTTTTTTTGTTTGTGTTTTTATCTGTGACAAAATTTTAAAGCTGCAAGCAATGATTGGCTGCAGGGTTCGCGGGTAATTTCCACCGAATGCGGTTTACAAGGGACCCCGCTCTGAAAATTGAGTAGCAAAGCTTGCCCGGGAGTTGAGAACTTTTTTTATTTTGGGGGTTATTAATAAGGGTTTGTCCAATAGTGGCGAACAGAGTTTTGTTTTACTAATGCACTTAATATGGTTTTGAGATAATCATAGTTTATCCTAGCAACACATATAGGTCAAGCAAAATACCAATGCAATGAACAAGCAACCATAAAAATCATTAACCATGTTGTAAATGTACATATGGCTAATGGCAACATTTACATTTATAATTACTGTACTTCAATGGCTTTGGTGAGAACCATTGCTAAACAACAAAGGCCTTCCTCTCCGGGAGAAAACTACAGAGGAATGTATATTTCTGCAAGCAGTTCCTACAGCCTACACTCTTTCAGTTTTAATTCTTTGTGATTATCCAAATTGATGACTGAGTTTGGTCCTGGAGACCATCAAAGATCTCATTTTTCACACGGTGTTGACCATAGTGTGCTTAAACCAGCAATCACCACCCCATCATGCGGATTTAATCTGAGCTGCTTTTCTAGAAAGTAAGGCAGTCTGGTTTGTTGAGCTTTCATGTGATTTGCACAATGAGTTACAGTAAATGATAATGCATCACTGATTGGATTTTATTAAGATAGAAATCATGCCTCCACCCAGTGCTATTTTATGTGATATTCACCATGTTACATGAATTATAAAGCTATAAGTAGCTGAAGAGGTCTTTGTCAATATCTCCAAGGTGATGCTGTAATGTAAGAACGTACTTGGTGTATAAATGCATGTTTCTTGTCATTTCAGTTTTACTGTGCAACTCAGCAATGCAAATATATCAACATTCCTGCTATTTTTGAATCATGAAATAAATATTTTAGTATGCAAAAACTGATGTCTTCTTGTTTGCTTTATTGATTACACTGGCCTACACGTATTTCGCTGACTCAAATGTTATACCTTTACACCCAATTATATTTGACCTGCCAACTCCAAAAATGGCACCAGTTTTTCTCTATCGCCTTTAATTTTTGAGATACAGTACATGTGCCATATACCACTCTTCATTATGCTCACCCATAAAACCATTTCAATATTTTAATGTAGGGTTGAAATTAATATCTTTTAAGAATGAAAGAAACCTTTTAAAATTGTAAAGAAAAGTGTTCTACATGAAAATCTACTTATTGTGTACCAAAATCACACATTTATTACAGTAACTTTGCAGTCATTCGACACAAGAAGGTCTTTTTGTAAAGTTCAGTTTATGTGCACTGACCTGCGACCCAATACCAACAATTTACTGGAAAGGAAAAACAAGGCGCACATAGGGTTTACCTGTGGTGAGACACTTGTGATAAAAAGAAAGATGCTCACCTGAGGAGGTTGTGAAAAGTCACAACCACTGAAGTTGCATAAAATATCTTGGGATTTCCAAGATTCATGGTGTGCAGCAGTCTCACCGAGTAATAATATAGAAATCCTCCGAGTACAAATGGGGCTTATATACCAAGCTACCGTACAGACCGGTCAATAAATTCACTGACCGGATTTGAACCTTTTTGTGTGATTTATTCTCAACGCGTTTCAGGGTCTTCATGCCCCCTCCATCAGGAAATCACAGAGATGTACATGTGCGACACAATACGACAGCTGATCAGCAGTCATTTAAATGACTGATGACACAGGACGATGGACTGCTGACAGTAATGAACTTTTGTGTTGCATAATAGATCATTTTCCTCGATGAACAAGCATTTTGCCCTCTCATTTAGGTGATCGTCACCCTGTTTACATGGCAAGATGAGCAAGAAACTACAACCATAAACATAACGTGCATATTGATTATCATGAATGGGTATCTCTTAATATAAGCAACACCAAAGAAAATAAATGGAAAGCAGGAGAAATAAGAGTTTTCATTGCTAAAATATCGAAAAGAGAAAAAAGACAGACACTAGTACTTCTGGGCACTAAGAACAAGAATAGGCATTAAAGGGAACCAACCACCCCAAATGACCCCCCCGGACTGTTAATATGTGTCCCTACACCCAGCACACACATTTGGGGCAATCGTTTTTGCTAAAAAAAACAGTTTAGTAGAAGCTAAGATATATGTTTATAAAGTTTAATAACTTGAGCCGAATGGGTGTTACCTAGCTTTGTCCTCCGTGCCTGTCAGCCTCCTCTCCCCTCCTCCCTTCAGTGAAGCCGTTCTGTGCAAAGCCGAAAATGCCCCGCCTGTCTACTGCTGCCTGATAAATTATGCACGCCCATCTCTGCACCTAAGAGCCTTGCCGCGTCATGAAGGGGGCGGGGCCCCGGCATGCCGCGATTTAGCCCTGCCCCTTTCATGACGCGGCCAGGCTCTTAGGTGCAGAGATGGGCGTGCATAATTTATCAGGCAGCAGTAGACAGGCGGGGCATTTTTGGCTTGCACAGAACGGCTTCACTGAAGGGAGGAGGGGAGAGGAGGCTGACAGGCACGGAGGACAAAGCTAGGTAACACCCATTCGGCTCAAGTTATTAAACTTTATAAACATATATCTTAGCTTCTACTAAACAGTTTTTTTAGCAAAAACGATTGCCCCAAATGTGTGTGCTGGGTGTAGGGACACATATTAACAGTCCGGGGGGGTCATTTGGGGTGGTTGGTTCCCTTTAAGGTACATACATATAATTTAGTACAAACAATGCTAGTGTGAGCATGTTAAGTGCATGCATTTTCCTTATAAGAAATGTTCAAGTGTGAATGTACACCTGTTGGGTATGTTTGAACAACTAAGTTTAGATGGACAAAAAATGCCCCCAGTGTATAGATACATGATTTGCTGTTCTAACACATATATATGTAGAAATGCTACATGTCAGACATGAAGTTCAAGTGTGAACATGTGTCTTAATAAATGTGCATAGAAGTTAACAAGTAAGACAATTCCAAGTGTAAATATCCATCTTTTAAATGTATTTGCACAATCAAGTTTAAATGAACATACATGCTCCATGTTTATAAATGTGTTTGCTGCTATTAAATGTATGTACAGTAAGGCGGAGGACCTAAAATGTTATATAATGAAAACATGGTCGTTCAAAGAAATGGGTCATTAGATCTCTTATAATTATACATGTAAAACACACAGCAACAATGTTTCATTATCATCCTTTGGGTGCATACATCAATTGGGTATATTGAAAAAACTGTTTGAAGTTGGCATAGAATGATCCATATGTATAGGTAAGTATCTGAAACTATGGTAGGAATTGATGTGGAAACACCTTTTCTGGGAAAGCTAATTTGGGGTGCGATGCAAGGTATCTCCAGACCTGTCAGCGTTGGTCCAATTATGGATAATAATGATGCATCGGAGACAAATCACTTACCCCACGGGTGGGGAACCTTTTTCCTGCAGGGGGCCATTTGGAAATTTCTACCAACCTTCGGGGTCCACACAAAATTATCACCTAGAAAATTACCCTGTTATATTTGGTCAAATAATTAACTCAACCCTACTGTGGTGGCTGGAGCTTCTTCTCTTTGGTACACCTGTGATGTTTGGTGATATTGATATTGTTGCTTTTCACAGCTGCTTTTCCAGGTTTGAGTCGACATGGAACACTGTCAACTCTGATAATTTTTGTAAATCATATACATCACACAGCAGACCCTGGGGCTGCTGTATATACATCATATAGGAGACCCTGGGACTGCTGGATAAACATCACTGGAGACATGGGGGCATATACATCACAGGAGGCGCTCGGGAATATAATCACAGGAGTCACTGGGGCATATACATCCCAGGAGGTGATGGGGCATGTACAGCACTGGGAGAATATAAATCACAGGAGGTGCTGGCGTATATACATTACAGGAGGCCTGGGGGCATATCACAGGGTGCTGGGGCATATATATCACAGGAGGCGCTTGGGCATATACAGCACTGGGGGAATATACATCACAGGAGGCCCTGGGGCATATACAGCACTGGGGGAATAAACACTGGAGGCACTGGGGCATATACAGCACTGGGGGGAATATACATCCCAGCAGGTGCTGGCATATACAGCACTGTGGGGGGAATATACATTTACAGGAGGCGCTGGGGCATGTATTCACAGGAGGTGATGGGGCATATACAGCATTGGGGGGAATATACATCACAGGAGGTGCTGATGTATATACATTACAGGAGGCTTGGGGCCATATAATCACAGTAGGCACTGGTGCATATACATCACAGGAGGTGATGGGGCATATACAGCACTGAGGAATATATATCAAAGGAGGCCTGGGGCATATATATCAAGAGGTGCTGGAAAATATACAGCACTGGGGGGAATATTCTTCACAGCAGGTGCTGGGGCATATACAGCACTGGGGGGAATATACATCATAGGAGGCGCAGGTGTGTATATATATATATATATATATATATATATATATATTACAGGAGGCCTGGGGCAGAGACCGCACTGCAGGGTATATAAATCATTGGATGGCATATTCAGCACAGGAGGCGCTGGCATATGCAGCAGTAGGGGGCAGAGACAGCCCTGGAGTGTATATAAATCATTGGGTGGCATATACAGCATTGGAGGGAGCACACAGCCTGGGGTATAGAGTACATGAGTGACAACCTGAGCAAAAAGCAGATGTATCCAGAAACACATCTAGACTTGTACCGCCCTGTCTTGGATATGTTGCTGTATGCATCTGCTTTTTCCTTATCTCCTTGCTGCTGACACAGTCCTCACCCTACAGCCCGAAGTTATGTGAGTAATTGAGAACACAGTTTTTTTATTTTCTACCAGCACGCTGACCTAGAGGTGAGGAATTGGGACTGCAGCCTCCCGATGCCAACAGGAACTGATTTATAGTTCAATGTTTTCAGGGGAGCTGAATAGCAATGCACATCAGCTCCTCCCACGCAGAAAACCCAAACTCTGACACCAGTCCAAGGACATACTGCACGCACCTCTTAAAAATTAAAGGGCCCACACTCAATAAACAGGCAGAGGGGCCGCGGACCGCATCAGTTGACTCGGCGGGCCGGGCGTTCCCCACCCCTGCCTTGCACATTCGGTGTATTACCTTGTCTGGTCTTTTGGTGGATCAGACCAAGTATTACTCTTACATAACAATAGTGGCCGCTTAAATCTTTAGCTAAAAGACGTGTGTTTGGACACAAAGTTCATAAGACAGTATTTTCCAACTCCAGTCTTCTAGAGCCACCAACAGGTCATGTTTTCCGGATTCCCTTAGTATTGGAATCCTCACCTCTCTGCAGGTAATAAAATTATCACCAGTGCAATACTAAGGAAATCCTGAAAACATGCACTGTTGGTGGCTCCTGAGGACTAGAGTTGGGGAACATGGATGCTGTTGATTCTATTCAAACAAAGATAATTTGTTTGAATGAACTAATCCTCGATGTAGCAACACAAAGTCAAATACAGTGTAATTGCTTTTCCAAGTAGCACTTACAAATCTGATATCATACACAAATATATATAAATTGCTTAAATACTTAAAACAAAGTAGAAAATGTTAACTATAACAGTATGCGTGGTAGAACTGAGGAAAAATTATTTGCATGTAGTAGACACAATAGTCCCAGCAATGAAAGGCAATAAATCTCCCAAATACCTCACATAATGCACTCTTACCTATTGCCAAAGTACACCTAGAACAAAGTCACCAGATCATGATCCCCAACACGTTTTGCATGTGATATTTGTGTTTTCCTTAAGGCCCTGTTACACAGTACGAGATTGTGAACGATATCGCTCAAATGTCACGGGTTTGGAGTTGATCAAACGACATCGTTAGGACGTCGTTGTGTGTTACACCGAGATACGACCACGATAAATCGGAACGTTGATCCCAGATTTGAGAGCAAGTTCTCAAATCAAATGATCCTCGCTCAGCCAACCTGCTGCATAGTTGAGTGTGACACCGCGATAACTATGTCGTTAACAACGTCTCCTATTCACAACATTGAACAAGTATCATTTGCTAGGTTGTGCGAACTATAGCTGCTCGCTACATCGTTGGTGCGCCGTCCACGATATCTAGACGTGTGACATCTCACCAACGATGTCAAAAAGATGTCCTAACGATCCCGCTTCCGTGAGATCGCTGGTGAAATTGTTACAACATTGAAGCGTGTAACGGTAAAAAATGCATCGTGGACCCAAAACATACAGCCAAGGCAACAAAGGAGTGGCTCAAAAAGAAGCATATTATGGTCATGGAGTGGCCTAGCCAGTCTCTAGACCTTAATCCTATAGTAAACGTATGGAGGGAGCTCTGAGGGCCACTTTACACACACCAACTTATCTGTCCAACTTCTGACCAACTTACTGGTTGCAGTGAAATCATGGACACATTGCTCCATTTTGTGGCTGTGTACAAATGGAACAATGTGTCCATGATTTCACTGCAACCAGTAAGTTGGTCAGAAGTTGGACAGATAAGTTGGTGTGTGTAAAGTTGCCATGAGTTTCCAAGTGACAGCCTCAAAATCTAAATGATGTAGAAATGATCTGCAAAGAGGAGTGGACCAAAATTCCTCCTGACATGTGCGCAAACTTCATCATCAACTACAAATAACCATCTGACTGCTGTGCTTGCCTACAAGGGTTTTGCCACCAAGTATTAAGTCTTGATTGCCAGCTGGATCAAATACTTATTTCTCTCTGCAACATGTAAATAACTTTATATAATTTAGACAATGTGGTTTTCTGGATTTTATTTTTGAAATTCTATTTCTTGTTGTTAAAATTAGCATTCCCTTAAAATTATAGACTGTGAATGTCTTTGTCAGTGGGCAAACTTACAAAATCAGCAAGAGATCAAATAATTATTTCCTTCACTGTAAATCCTGTAGTTACTATTGATCATAGCATATAGGGAGTAAAACAGCAAGGGGCAGTGCAGGGATCACTTCTGACTGAAAATCTATTTCACAAGTGTGTCATGCCCTGCCAACTCTGGGGTATCAGGGATCAGAAAGTCTTGGCATTTGGCTAATCGTAAGTCCTATTTTGAGCTCGCTCAGCGATTATCATGAATAGACTAGAATGATTTATTTTTTCAGAACTGAAGAGGCTAAGGCTGCTTTCACACTGCGTTTTTTGAGGATCCGTGGCTGTCCGTTGTAAAACAGACAGCCACGGATCCGATTTGGCCCCCATGTATCCCTATGGCCAATGGATCTGATCGGATTTGGCCTTAATGGCATCTGATTTGTGTAGGATCCGATTTTGGGCACAGCGGACCAAATCGGACATAATCGGATCCGACACGATTCACGGCAAATAACATGGGGGCCTATGGAGCACAGGTATGGGAAAACATCGGATCATTTCCCAGACCTGATTTTAGTGTACTGAGCATGCTCAGTACACTAAAACTGCTCTGTTCCCCAGTAATTTTGACTTCCGCAATGTATATATATATACATTGCGGAAGTGAAATCAACTAACAAAGTGATAAGAATAAAAAAATCCTCACCTCTCCAGCATGTGTCCCACGCCATCTAGCTCCCATGGCTTAAAGACCTGGCGGGGCGGGGCTCCCCAATCAGCTGCTCGGTCACATGACCGCATCAGCTGAGCTGTTTAAATAGCCCGCCATCAAAACCGATCGGCGGGCGGGGGATTTAAACCGCTCAACTGATGCAGTCATGTGACTGATCAGCTTATCAGGTTGTCACATGACCGCATCAGCGCGGTTTACATCTCCCGACAGCTGATCAATTTTGGCGGGCGATTTAAACCGCCCAGCTGATGCGGTCATGTGACCGCCCCGCCAGGTCCTTAAGCCTTGGGAGCTAGACGGCACGGGACACACGCCGGAAAGGTGAGGGTGATTTTTTTTTTTTTTTTTTTTTTTAGTGTTTTTTAATAACCCTTGCTTCACTCCCTCAATGTATGTATATACATTGCGGGAGTGAAAACGCTCGGCTCAGGCTTTCTGTGTCCGGATCCGTGAAAATCACGGCCCCGGACACAGAGATTGCATCCGGAGGTCACCTCCGATCCGGTCCTTTCCTGTCCGTGGGGTCCTGCAAAAAGTAAGATCCCCACGGACAGGAAAAAAATGCTATGTGAAAGCCTTAAGTGTCCGTCAGACGCTAAGATATCTCTTGCGATATTGTAAACGATCACGTGCACGCGCAATCGCTTACAATATCGCTCACATCGCTGGTGAGATGTCACACAGACAGACTCACCAGCGATGTGGATCCGCGATCTCGCTGGTTACTATGGTACACATCGTGTTACTAGGCGCCGCGCATCGCTTAGTAACCCGACGTGTACCATAGTTACCATCTCCCAGCATAGGCTCTGCCGCTGGGAGATCGCTCATCGTGGTGTTATACACCACGATGAGGCAGATCGTCAAATCGTTAATCGCAAGATCTGAGGTCCGGGGCTCAGATCTCGATCTTGCGATTTGATCATGTATCGCTCGTCGTATCCTGCCGTCACACGCACAGACATCTTTCAAGCGATGTTTCATCTCGCGCGTTCAAGCGATATCTTTCAAGATATCTGTGTGTGTGACGGCCGCTTGTGATTTTCTTAGGCTGCTGAGCTTTAATTATCAGCTGCTTCCTTCATCTATTTAAACTTCCTTCTAGCTCTCTCCTATTGTGGTTATAGATCTTCTATGCTGACCACTCTAGTGAAGTTCTTCCAGTTTAATCTGTGGAGCTGTTTCCAGTAGAAAATAAGAAATCCCTTTCTGGAGAAGCTGTGCAGTTCCCTTGTCTGTGTTTTGTCCTGCTTGTTTGTCTCTGTCCCCATGTTGTCTTTTCGCAGTTTTAAGGCTAACGTCTTGCTGCCCAACTCACGAACTAGGATTAGCCCAAGGTCAGCCAGGGCCTAGGCATGTGATCACACACAGAGGAAAATCTAGGGATAATGGGGAGCTCAGGGTTCAGATTCAGGAGAGTGTTTAGGGGTGAGCCCTCTTTCCACTGCTAATTGCCAAGGCATCCCTTTTCCCTGGTATTTCCTTCCTCTTGCACCACACACCAAGCATTTCCTCACTGCTACATTACAGCCAGGTCTTGACTGTAACAAGAGCCAAGCTCCTGTCTGCAATCACATCTTCACAGATCCTGGGCATGCACGATCACCATGACATATCCATACCTCATAGGATCCTCTTTCCAACTATGATGTATGTATATGTCATAGGTCATGAAGGGGATAAATGATCTGAGAAAATATCTTCTGTGGCTTTCACTGGCAATCCAAGTTGCTGCTCAGCATGCCATTATACATATTAAACGGTCCAAATCTGCGGAGTATGTGAATTTTGCCCTTTTTTAAAGGTTCAAGGTAGTCCTATAGATGGCTGATAATACAACATGTATTGTCCTAGCTGATGTTAGAATTCTTGTATTGGATTGTCAGCTACAACATTGTAAACTTGAGATATTTAGTAGAAAAGTAGAAGCAAACATGGGGAGGAAAGGGAGTTTTAACAGATTACTTTAAATTGACCATGAATTGTGTATTGTCAATTAAATTTTATTTAATATTTATGATGTTCTATTATTCTCAGGTCTACTACTGCCATGTTTGGAGCATATACAGAGAACCATGTTTGGAGCAGCAGATCTTATCCACTTTGATTGCATAGCAAATATTTGTTGTTCTGCCATTTTCTTTAGAAGATTCTGCAATTTCTCAACTTGATGTCTAAATTGGGAAACCAATGTGACTGACAGGCTAAATAAAATGGAACAACCTTGGAAAGGTTTATTTTTTTTTACAATTCCACAATCATTACAAAAGATAGAATCTGTCAGACAACTGGTAGAAAGTTACATTTCCATCAGGGAATAAAGACCTGTCTGTCTCTAACAAGTAATCTGGGTTTGAACAGTGAGTTGAATTCTACATTGTATTTATACAAATTTCTATGTTAAGGCAGAAATAATTTTTTATGGTTTAGAACGATTGGATAAACAACTTGGTGTATAAGGAATGTCAAAAATTGTGTTACCTTATAGTCTATTAGTTGTTCTGCAGTTGTACAACTACATTCTTCAACATTCAAAATTAAGGAGTAAAAGTGGTGGAAGTATGGAAATCACAGGATGGATGGATATGTTAATGATAGTTAGGGCCAGAAATATTTGGACAGTGACACAATTTTCGCGAGTTGGGCTCTGCATGCCACCACATTGGATTTGAAATGAAACCTCTACAACAGAATTCAAGTGCAGATTGTAACGTTTAATTTGAAGGGTTGAACAAAAATATCTGATAGAAAATGTAGGAATTGTACACATTTCTTTACAAACACTCCACATTTTAGGAGGTCAAAAGTAATTGGACAAATAAACATAACCCAAACAAAATATTTTTATTTTTAATATTTTGTTGCGAATCCTTTGGAGGCAATCACTGCCTTAAGTCTGGACATCACCAAACGCTGGGTTTCCTCCTTCTTAATGCTTTGCCAGGCCTTTACAGCCGCAGCCTTCAGGTCTTGCTTGTTTGTGGGTCTTTCCGTCTTAAGTCTGGATTTGAGCAAGTGAAATGCATGCTCAATTGGGTTAAGATCTGGTGATTGACTTGGCCATTGCAGAATGTTCCACTTTTTTGCACTCATGAACTCCTGGGTAGCTTTGGCTGTATGCTTGGGGTCATTGTCCATCTGTACTATGAAGCGCCGTCCAATCAACTTTGCAGCATTTGGCTGAATCTGGGCTGAAAGTATATCCCGGTACACTTCAGAATTCATCCGGCTACTCTTGTCTGCTGTTATGTCATCAATAAACACAAGTGACCCAGTGCCATTGAAAGCCATGCATGCCCATGCCATCACGTTGCCTCCACCATGTTTTACAGAGGATTTTGCTACTCCAAGCATGTCTGCTATCTCTCTGATGGATTTTTTCTTTTTTTTCAGCCTCAGGATGTTCTGCTTCACCTCAATTGAGAGTTCCTTTGACCGCATGTTGTCTGGTCACAGCAACAGCTTCCAAATGCAAAACCACACACCTGGAATCCACCCCTGACCTTTTAACTACTTCATTGATTACAGGTTAACGAGGGAGACGCCTTCAGAGTTAATTGCAGCCCTTAGAGTCCATTGTCCAATTACTTTTGGTCCCTTGAAAAAGAGGAGGCTATGCATTACAGAGCTATGATTCCTAAACCCTTTCTCCGATTTGGATGTGGAAACTCTCATATTGCAGCTGGGAGTGTGCACTTTCAGCCCATATTATATATATAATTGTATTTCTGAACATGTTTTTGTAAACAGCTAAAATAACAAAACTTGTGTCACTGTCCAAATATTTCTGGCCCTAACAGTAAATGATTACAAAATGTAAACCTGTTAGCTTTTTTGTTACTCCTATTTCCTCATCAATGGTAAGCTTACGAGTAGGGCCTTTACTTTTCTTAGTATGTGTTGAACAATATGCTACTTTGTAAAGTATTATCTTGTTTGTACAAGTACCCCCTGAATCTTAAATTGATACGAAATATGTTGGTGCTATATAAATAAGACTTATTATAAACCAATTTTCAAAACATCTCGATTTATTTATTACTGAATAAGAACGACACATGCAGAAATACACACACTTACAGATCTTGGCATGCTTTTATTGAAGTTATTGATAGTTGTCTGAGGAATATTCTGCCACAGTTGGGTACCCAACTCATTAAAATCTGGTCAGCTTCATTTGCAATCGCCAACCAAATATGTCCCAGATGTGTTGATGGGAGACCTGTCCACTAAAGATCCTGGTAGAATGTTTATCTCACACAGGTAGCGCACAGTAGAATTGTGATGCTAAGGTTGGAATCACACTGTCCGTGTGATATGCGACTAAGTCGGACGTGTCATGGATGATTAACTTGGAATGGTCTACGCCTCTCTGGACGGGAGCGTCAGCTGATTGTGTTTCTAAGCAGCTCCACACTCCCGTACTAACAGAGGGGAGGCCATTCCAAGTTTATCGTCTGTGACACATCCAACTTAGTCGCATATCACATGGACAGTGTGATTCCAGCCTAAGTCAAAGAGTCTGAGATGGTTTTCCATGAATGGAAAATTAGCTCCAATTGTTAGCAGACACCATATCGCTTATGGAGAACCCCTGTGTGCCTAAACATTGGAGCTTCCCCTCAAGTGACCCCATTTTGGAAACTAGACGCCCCAAGGAACGTATCTAGATGCACAGTGTGCACTTTAACCCCTAGGTTCTTCACAAATGGAGGTTCAAAGTGCTCACTATGCATCTAGATACGTTCATTGTGGGGTCTAGTTTCCAAAATGAGGTCACTTGTGTGAGAGGTCCAATGTTTAGGCACACAGGGGCTCTCCATACGCGACATGGTGTCTGCTAACAATCGGAGCTAATTTTCCATTCAAATTGTTAGCGGACACCATGTCGCGTATAGAGAGCCCCTGTGTGCTTAAACATTGGAGCTCCCCCACAAGTGACCCCATTTTGGAAACTAGACCCTCCAAGGAACGTATCTAGATGGCTGGTGAGCATTTTAAACCCCCAGGTGCTTCACAAATTGATTCATAAATATTTCATAAATATGAAAAAGTACTTTTTTTTTCCATCATTTTTTTTTTTCATTATTATGGATCAATTTGTGAAGCATCTGGGGTTCAAAGTACTAACCATGCATCTAAATAAGTTCCTTGGGAGGGTCTAGTTTCTAAAATGGGGTCACTTGTGGGGGTGCTCCAATGTTTAGGCACACAGGAGCTCTCCATACACGACATGGTGTCCACTAACAAATGGAGCTAATTTTCCATTCAAATTGTTAGCAGACAGATCATTGCCATAAAGTGCACAATCCGTGTGACACCCGAGGCTGCAGCAAGGGATCAAGCATCCTCTTGTTGTATTCTCTGCGGTCATAGTGATGGTGACTGTATGGCAATGATCTGCACTACAGTGCACCATCACTGTGACCCCAGAGACTACAACAAGAGGACACCTGATCCCTTGCTGTAGTCTCTGGGGTCAGAGTCATGATGCACTGTATGGCAATGATCTGTTGTACCGTGCACCAGGATTCTGACTCCAGAGACTACAACAAGTGGACACTTGATCCCTTGTTGTACAGATCCATAGATAGGTGGAGGGAGTTGAGGGGGAGGACGGGACAGCACAGGGGCAGGAGGGGAGGCAAGGAGGAAGAGCGGGGCATCAGAGCATCACCCACGTGGCACGGAGGTGTGTGGGGGCGGAGGGGGAGAGAAAAGGGTCATGCGGGGGGAGATCAGGAGCATGTGGGGACAGAGGGAGTGGAGGAATGGGACATGGGGCCATCAGGGGACCGGAGCAAAAAGGGGGAGAGGGCCGGAGCGGCGGGCAGCGGGTGCAGGGCCGCTGTGGAGCGGCTCTGATGTGAGTGATCATCCCATCCGATCGCTCCCACCAGAGCTGGATCGATGCCCGCCCCCTCCAGCGCTTCAGCCTATGGAAGTGGCTGTGACATAAACTGCTCTAGAAAAATACAGGAACCATAAGCCCATGCCTGGTATTATCTGAGACAAGATATACAGTTCAATTCCCACTTGGGGTTTGTACGCCCACCTCTGACATTACTGACATCCATCAGAAACAGCTTCTCACTCTGGAGGTTACCTTTGTAGGCATTAGCTTGTCCCACTGTCTCTTGACAGTCTTGGAGTTCTGGAGCTGTAGCCAGCTCCACACAGAGCTTTCCTCACCACGTGTTTCCACAGGAAGACAGTGCCTCCAGCCGGTCTCTCCACTCCAAAGGCCTGGTTGTATCACAGATTCTGTTCCATTGCAAGATCTGGCTCATATCACTGAACCTGGCTGACATCAGAGACGTGATCAAGGAGTAGTCACATAATATCAGCCGGCACACACCCATGGAGGAGGTGGTCTGTGGATGGCTGGTCCCTCCCACACATCTGACCATCCCTAAATCCAGCCCTAAACAAATATACTGGCTTGTGGAACAGCAAGTCCCTGCAAACCGCCTAGGATTTAGATCGCAGCAGACCTCTGTTCGATACATACCTGTCTCTTGTGATGTAACCAGTTTGTACATCGCACAAGGTATTCAAATTATCTGAGTTAACTATGCCTGCATAATATAACTGAAACCTGGGCCCCCTAGGAAGCATCTGTTCCATGCTGAAACCCACCCACCGCAATCCCAAATATTATCCACCCAACTTTCTCTCTGGAAGAGAGATTAGGGGCCATTAAGAAAATTAGGCTGACAACGCAATCAACACAGTGTGTCAGGCACAGACAGATACAAAAAATTTCCACACAGGCAGACTTGAAGAACTGCCGTCCATCGGGATTAGTTGGCACTCAGGTCCTTCTCAAGTTCAAGTCAACCAAAGATGTGTGTGTGTGTGTTTTGGTGTAGTAGGACAAACAATTTAAGGCTGTCACTCATCGACAAGATCCAAGCTGCAAGGAAGACGAAATTCAAGTTCAAGTAGATATGAGAGCCACCGGCTTATCAGCAGATGCAGTAGAAATTGCCAAAGCGCTGGTATCAATGTATGCCCCTCCATAATTCTTTCTCATTATCATCAAGGCAGGTCAGGGTGATTTTTAAAGAGCCATAGAAATGAGTAGTCCCCATGGCCACCACATGCAACCTGGATGGGTAGAACATAGCATAGGGAATTTGGATATTCCTCATAAGTTTTTTCATATCTAGAAAGTGTGCCCTCTTTTTCTGCACCTCCAGGGAAAAGTCTGGATACATAGAGACTATATTGCCGTCAATGGTGAGCTCCTGAAGTTCTCTGGCCCACCTGAAGATGGCGTCTCTTCCTTTTGTAATACAGGAGTTTCAGGAGAATGGGCCGTGGGGGTGTCCCAGGTGTGGGAGTGGAAGCCAGGACTCTATGCAACCTCTCTATAGAAAAAAATGGGGAGAGCATGTCCTTTCCCATGGCACCTGTCAGCCATGACTCCAGAAAGCCAGCCGGATCCCTGCCTTCCGCTCTCCGGGACCTCCACCAGGTGCAGTTGCTTCTGCATTAGCGATTTTCCAAATTGTCAACTTTGCTGATCAGAAATTGGTGGCAAAATTGGTTGAGAAAATCTGCAAAGAAAAACGGATGAAAAAAATGCACAAAAAAGCTAGGTGGGCAGATAGCCTTGACAAATGTTCTATAATCGTTGGTAAATCCTAGAAAACATTACACCACTTTCAGGTTACTACGTTGAATCCAATCTATTATGGCTTGCTCCTTCCTAGGATCTATCTTAAACCCATCAGCTGATAAAATGAACCCTAGGCTTGCAATTTCCCAAACAGAATAAATATCTTGATAAATTTCCACAAACAAATAATTTTCCCTCAACCTTTGTAATACTACATGGACATGTTCCTGGTAATAATCCAAGACAGGAGAAAAAACTTAAATACTATCAAGGTAAATCACTGCAAATCATCCAGTGCAATAAGAATAGATATAATTTATAAAGTTTTGAATAACTGCTGCTGTATTGGTTAACCCAAATAGCATGACAAGATTTTTTAATGAACTCACAGATGTAAGAAATGCCATTTTCCACTTATCACTCTTGTGTTGAGCAAACCTTTTGATGTTCAAGTTCAATTCACCGACATTTGCCCCCATTGCGGTCCCACGTTTCTGTAGATAGAACTGGTCCTCAAAGAGGACGTAATTGTTAGTGAGTACCAGTTCTTATGCTTCCAAGCAAAAGATAATTTTGGACTGGTTAGTTGGTTCGAGTATGTTGAGAAACCATTCAACAGCCTCAATACCGAGATGGTGATTGATACTCGTATAGAGGCTGTTGACGTCCAGTGTTGCCAATATACTATCGGATGGTATAGGTGATATCTTACTGATGTGGCCAAGAAAATTATTGGTATCACAAATGAACGACTTTATTTTTGGAATCAAGGGACTTAGAATTTTCTCCAATGTGATGGATAATGGAGAGAGGATGGAGTCAGTTGAGGCGACTATCGGTCTGCCTAGTGGATGTTCTAAGTTTTTGTGAATCTTGGGTAGGATCTAAATAACTGGTGTTATGGGATGTGGATTCTGAAGGTATTCAGCTAGTTTCTTATCAATATTGCCAATTGTTACATGTTTTGTGATTAGATTTGTGATCTTGGACTTAATCTCAATTATAGGGTCCCTACAAAGGGGTACGTACGTATCAGTAATGACCACTTTACACGCGGCTACATTTCTAGCTTATCCACAGGTAACTTACTGGCTGCAGTGAAATCATGGAGACGTTATTCCATTTGTACACAGCAACAAGATAGAACCATGTCTCCATGATTTCACTGCACCCAGTAAGTTACCTGTGGATAAGCTAGAAATGTAGCCGTGTGTAAAGTAGCCATATCAGATAATTGTCTGTAGATTTCTGAAAGGTAGTCAGTCTTGTTGAGAACAACAATGGCTCCCCCTTTATCTGCCGGTTTTATAATGAATTGTTTATTGTTTTTAAGGTTATTTAATGCCATTGTCTCTTCTTGGATGATGTTATGTTTAAGGTGAAAATCACCTTTGTTTATACCTTTACATACATTATTAACAGTCATTTACAAAACCAATATATGTTTCCACGGGGTGTGAGGTTTTCGGAGGTTGAAAACTTGATGGTGTCCTTAGTCCCAGATCTCTTAAATTGATCATGTCGGGTGGCAAAAAATTCCCCAACAACTTCACTCACTTACTCCCGTTCACAGATAAAAAATTCCCCAACAACTTCACTCACTTACTCCCGTTTACTGAAAGCTCTTAGGACTAAATTCCACACTCTTACGTAAACAATCTGTTGCTTCACTTTCTCACCCCAATCACAGTAGCCCACCGGTTAGTTTCCCACACACCTAACATCAAATCTATAGCCTTACAGTGACACCCTATGCACATGTTTGTTACTTATTAAAATACACCGCATATGGCACACTGAATGTTACCCACATAGATCACCACACAAAATTGTTCTTTTATTTGATTTATTTTGATTTTGGTTTGCAAATACTTTTATTAGACCAATCCTGATGAAGACCCACGGTTGGGTCGAAACATTGATTGTCTTCACAACTGCAAATAATAAAAAAAAACATCACAAAGATACGACTTTTCAAGCTTCTCATTTACGGTGTGCCAGGGATTGACTTTTATTATCTATCCCAAACTGCAGACCTGCTTGCTGTGGGCCCTCATAAGGGAGCCATGACACCCAAGAGCCTAACCGCAGTCCCATAGCTAGGTCCAAGACGCCAAGAGATAATAGAAACTTATAAAGGTAACAGACCTGGGGACTGGTAACCAGACTTAAGTGTGGGAGGACAGTGAGCCAAGAGCCTTTGGGAGTAGAGATCAAGAAAGCTATTATAGAGACACCTCTGACAGACTGGAAAAGCCTCCAAAATCTGCGGCTACAACCCGGTGAATCAGACTGTACCATGTACCTTATCCACCTGGTACTAGTAAAGAACTATTTGAGCTAATATGGTCTCTGCATCAATTATTTGTCGCCTGGGAGGCTCCTACAGCACCACAGAACAAGGACTACGACTCCTCTCATCCTACTCGCTGCCCTGAGATAAAGCTCCGCCTGTGGGGAGCTGTACTACCAAAGCTGCATCACAATCACCTCAGCGGCCGGCTGCAGCGCTGGTAACCACATTACCAGGTGCCACAGGTGGCGTCACGTATCATCCCCCATCATCATTATCCCCATCAGCCATTGAGTGCCAAGCACACGGAACCGGGAACTGAGCAGCCGTGATTCCTTCCCCCGCCTTCCTGGTTCCGAGTAACCCCTTCCCTGCCGGCCCGACTCGGTTCTGGCATCACGAACAGGATCCCGTACCCGGTAAAACTGGGTACTGTGTGCCTTAAATTGGACTTTTATTGACTGAACTTTATTTCACAGCGTTTCTTGAAGTCTTTACCATTTGTGCCATTTTTCCGTATGCGCAAGTATTGTCAATAAGAAACATTCCTAATTCATTTTAAGACGCGCCCACTGGAAAAATCAAGGTAACTGTTTACATCCACATTTTTTAAATGAGTGGATATTCAAATCCCACCATTGTCATCTTTGGAAATAACCAGATCCAAAAAAATCGATATTAGTTTCTGATTAGGAAAGCAAATTTCAGGCCCCAACTGTCGTGTTCAACCTATTGACAAATATTTGTCCCTCCTCATGTGTCCCAGTCCAGATTAAAAAATACAGGTAATCTATAAACCTTTTGTAAAAGAGAATGAGACCCATCATCAGTAAGGACTGCACAATGTGAACAGACTCGAAACACGCCATATGCACATTTGCATAATTATGGGCAAACTCGTCCCCATGTTGCATAGTAAATTAAAATGGAATAACTAAAACGTCATCGTGTCCCACAAAAAATAGGACCCCACTCAGCTCCATTTGATTAAAAATAATAAATCTATAGCTCTCAGAATATAGCAATGCTAAAACAAAAATATTATTTCTATAAAATAGTTTTTATAGTGCGAAAGCAGCAAAACATGAAAAAATTATATAAATGTCATATTGGTGTCATCATACTTACCCAAACAATACACTTCTTTTATTCATTATACAACAAGATTGAAAAAACAATTCCTGAATAGCTGATTTATGTCCATTCTGTCTCCAAAAAACTGGAATAGAAAGTGATCAAAAAACATTATATGCCAGAAAGTAGAACTGATAAAAATACCAACTCATCCCGCAAAAAACAAGCCCTCACTTGACTTTGTTGCCAGAAATACACAAGACTTATAGCTCTCAAGATTTGGCAATGCAAAATCCTTTTTTTTTATTTTTTTTTTAAAAGGTAGTTTTTTAGGGTGCTATAGTAACCAAACATACCATATAAACCTGATATACATTCAGTATTGCTGTACCCACACCAACTCGAAGAATAAAGCTGTCCAATCTCTCTTACCGTGAACAGCATAAAAAAATAAATAAAAGTAATTTTTAACCTGTAAATTTTTTCATACACCCAAAGATCGCAGTAAGGCTTGGCTAACATTTACCCACACTCCACCCTGAGCGCTTACATCGGGTTTCCATGTGAATCTCTGTAAGATGTTATTCAGAGAGAATCTCTGATGGAAAATTCACTGTCATATATGCCACTTCACATGCTAGGATATAGGTGAACGAGATTGTTAGCTATGTCATGTGACCGCAATCCTTCCGATATCGTTAGTGCATTGTCACACGCAAGGATATCGTTAAGGATCTTAAATTTGGCAACGCTCCAGCTATTTGAAGAAGAACGTTTGAACGATTTTACAAAGCGGAAGGAATAAAATTATGAACGACATCGTTCAAAAAGGTGTCACACTGAACGATGTTGCGGATTCTCAGGACGTTAATTGGATGACGAACGATAGATTTGAGGTCAGGATCACAAATTTTGGATGAACGTTTTAACGATTTTTCCTTCCTACATCGTTCATTCACACGCAACAACGCACAAACGATATCGTTAGAATGTTCACAAATCTGTGACATTTCAACGATATCATTAACGATATCCTAGCAGGGGAAGTGGCCTTAAGGTAGATGGAGTCACCTTGGACTGTGGCTGTCCTATGATCCAACAGTGTCCATCTTTTAAACCATGCATAAAATCATGGTCAACACAACTATGTGCATTTCTGAAATGGACACTGCTGAGCAGAGGCCAGACAAAGTACAAAGCAACTCTGCTGCCTGATCATAGTGAATGCTCCTACCCCCAGAAAGAAATCCAGCTAAATCTGTTCTCCCAAATCCAAATACCCCTTCCCCTGTGAGTCCACAGTGTGCCTAAATCACATTTAACGTCCACATGTATTTCAATTCTATAGTGAGGAAGCTTGCTTCTTTTTGGGGGTGTATATCTCCAGAAGCATGAACTGGGCACTATAATGGCACATTTTCAATTTTCAATCAGCAACCTAAATTGCTGCTTTTTTCTGGAAAATGCCCATGGAGTCAGAATTGTTGCTATACCTCCAGATATATTCCCAAAGGGGTGTAATTTTTAAAATAGGGTGACTTGAAGATTCTGCTCTTTTGACACTTAAGGGCTCTGTATATGGAATCTGTGATCTATTGTACAGAGATTTGTTAGCCCTTTCAGCCCAAGCTTCTAGTTTACATAAATCCTCCTGTAATATAAAATTGTCCTCCTCTGTATTGATAACCATGCAGAATTTAGTGTCATCTGCAAATATTGAGATTCTACTCTGTATGCCCCCTACAAGGTCATTAATAAATATGTTAAAAAGAAGCAGGCTCAATACTGACCCCTGTAGTACCCCACTGTTAACTGTGACCCATTCTGAGTGTGCTCCATTAATAACCACCCTTTGTTTCCTATCACTGAGCCAGTTCTTAACCCACTTATAAATATTTTCTCCTATCCCCATTGCTCTCATTTTATGTATCAACCTTTTGTGTGGCACCATATCAAAAGCTTTTGAAAAGTCCATATACATCACGTCCATTGCATTTCTTTGGTCCAGTCCAGAACTTACCTCTTCATAGAAGCTTATTAGATTAGTTTGACAGGAACGGTCCCTCGTAAACCCATGCTGATATTGGGTCATGAGGTTATTTTCATTCAGATACTCCAGTATAGTATCTCTTAGAAAACCCTCTAGGATTTTACCCACAGTAGAGGGTAAGCTTACTGGCCTATAATTTTCACGTTCAGTCTTGGTCCCCTTTTTGAATATTGGCACCACATTTGCTATATGTTATTATGGAATCTTTAAAGATTAAAAATAATGGTCTATCTATGATGGTACTTAATTCCTGCAGTACTCTGAGGTGTATCCCATCCGGGCCTGTGGATTTGTCAACTTTAGTGATTTTTAGACGGTGCCATACTTCCTGTTAGGTTAAGCAGGTTACATTTAATGGAGAGTTTTTGTTATGTTGTTTGTCATGGGATATTCTTGTGTAAATACTGTTGCAAACAAAAGTCATTTAGCATATTGGCTTTTTCCTCATCCTCATCCACCATTTCACCCAGACTATTTTTAATCATTTTTTTAGTTTCTTACTATTTATGTAGTTAAAGAATTATTTTGGATTTTTTTTACTTTCTCTGGCAATGAGTCTCTCTGTCTCAATCTTTGCTGCCTTGATTTGCTTTTTACAGATGTTATTTAATTTTCTGTATTTATTTAATACCTCATCACTACCTACATGCTTTAATTCCCTATATGCTTTCTTTTTGTCACTTATTGCACCCCTTACAGCCTTATTTAGCCATAGTGGTTTTCTCCTATTTCTAGCATGTTTATTTCCATAGGGTATATATTGTGCACAGGTCCTATTCAGGATGCTAATAAACGTCTCCCATTTGCTTTGTGTACTTTTCTGTCTTAGGACATCGTCCCAGTTTATTGCACTAAGATCACCTCTCATCCGTTGGAAATTTGCCTTCCTGAAGTTTAGTGTCCTTGTAACCCCTCTACTACACATCTTATTAAAGGATACTTGAAAATTTACTATTTTGTGATCGCTATTACCTAAGTGACCTCCAACCCGTATATTTGATATGCGGTCTGGCCTATTGGTTAATATTAGGTCTAACAGTGCCCCCCTTCTTGTTGGGTCCTGAACCAGATGTGAAAGGTAATTGTCTCTCATAGTTATAAAAAAAACCTATTACCTTTGCTGAAACTGCAGGTTTCTGTTCCCCACTGTAGTTCATGGTAGTTAAAGTCCCCCATAATGACTTCTCCCTGAGTCGCTGCTTCCTCTATTTGCTTTATTAGGATATTCTCCTCCACTTCCATTATTGTTGGGGACTTATAACAAACCCCTATCAGTAATTTATTATTTTCCCCCTCCCCTTATCTCCACCCACAGGGACTCTACATTTTCACTAGATTCACATGTATTATCACGAAGGATGAGTTTTAAGGATGATTTCACATATAAACACACACCTCCCTCTCGCTTAATGGTACAGTCATTTCTGAACAAGACTATAGCCCTGTAAATTAACAGCCCAGTGATGGCACTCGTCCAGCCATGTCTCCGATATCCCAACCATGTCATAATTATTTTCCAACAAAATTAATTCTAATTCCTCCATTTTGTTGGTGAGGCTTCTGGCATTAGTATACATTCACTTTATGCATCTCTCTTTACTTCTATTTCTTCCTACTATATTGACTGTTCTAACCCCACCCCCCATGCCAGCCCCAATTTCATTACTTGTGTCCAGGTTACTATTTACACAATCATCCCCTCCTGTACAATGAATACTCTCCCCCCAATCCATAGTTTAAACACTCCTCCAACCTTCTAGCCATTTTCTCCCCCAGCACAGATGCACCCTCCCCATTGAGGTGCAGCCCGTCCTTAGCATAGAACCTGTAGCCACCTTTAGATGAATTAATTGAGATGTAAACTTTCCAAGGTAAGGGTCACTTGTGGGGGGGTTCTGCTGTTCGGGCACCTCAGGGGTTCTGACAATTTAATTTACTCAGTCCCATGTTATACAGTTCGGTAAATTACCTACCTGAAAGTTAAAAATGGTCATTAATCCTGTCAGTGAATTCAAAGTGTAGTTTTCAAAATGGGGTGTCTGCTGTTTTGACATGTCAGGGGCTCCTTAAATGTGACATTACATCCACAGTCTTTTCCAGCTAAAGAGGTGCTCCTCTCCTTCAGAGCCATGCCATGAACCCAAACAGTAGTTTTTT
>JARQOC010000004.1:297578682-297627916 GCA_033576535.1 Allobates femoralis | reverse complement strand
GACTTTCCAGTTGTTTGCCTCGTTGCACTTGGAGGTGTGGATCCAGCGGCAGCTGCACTAGCGCTAATACTGGTTGTGAACAAATTTAATCGGGCTATTGCCCCACTCTGCCTAGAAATAAGAGCCTATGTGCATTTTTGTCTCACATTTTTAGATAGTGATGTAAAGTAGACATGTGGTAAATTTTATTTATTAACTATTAAGTTTATGGTTTAAGAGCAAAAACTAAAATTTTGAAAATTGTCTAGTTTTCAAAATTTTTACAAAATTTCTGATATTTCACAAATAGATTGAAAAAACAATCTCAGAATCACTGGGATCCTTTGACACGTTCTAGCGATATTAGCACAAAAAGTGACACCGGTCAGTATTTAAAAAATTGTCCTGGTTAGGAAAGTCAAAAGGTTTCAGAGCAAAGACGTTAAAGTGTATAAGCCAAGAGAATTTAATGTGTGTATTAGAAAATATAAATATATGCTTTATATGAAAATAATCTGTAACACTAAAAATCTATTTCATAAAATCCTTGTGGTTTATTGCTGAATGAAATACAAGTATTTGTAGTGGGCACTGCAAAATAGAAAACAAAACTTTTCGTCCAATAGTTTAATTCCATGGAGCAGAAAACATATTGAGAGCACAAGTCTTGTAATTCTCCCTTGGAGGAACCATCTGCTTTCTTGTATAATCTTGTTCATTAGGTTATACTAATGAGTGCTGCATAATCACTGTAGCTGATATAGATTAACAATTGTTTTATATGTAGAGTAATATTTTTTGCACATTAGTGGAGCTCACAGCTCATTATATGCAATTTATATCAATTTGCTAATAATTATGCTGAATATAGGGTCTAACTTACTGAACAAGATAAGGGATGATTGGCTGAAATAAGGATCTAATGATAATATAACTTTTCTTTTCATTATTATGGCCCTGTGATTTACCAGCGTGAAGGGGGTTATCCAGGATTACAATTTTTTTCTTTAAAAACGCAACCGTATCTACTCATTCTTTGTCCAAAATTGCCCATCATCCCCATTCAAGAAAATGTTACTGAGCTGCAATACCAGATATAGCCCATGGATCGATATGATGCTGTGTACAGTAAAAAGGTCGACTACTTTCTTTCTAATCATGGTCAGCAACTTCAACTGGAAATATAACAAACATATTTTCTGAATTTGTAATGTAGGATCTACTAAGGATATCTAGAAGAAAGTGTGAACTCTTAAAGCCCTGTTACATGGCACGACGTTGAAACGATTTCGGCAGCAATCTCGTGGGTGTGCTGTCGTTTTTGGCATCATTTCAACATCGCTGGTGAGATGTCACACATCTAAATATCGGGAACAACTCACCAAACCCCGCGAACGATCCCTGCTCATTGCCGTGAATGGGCGAAGTCGTCCACGACATCTTTATCGCGGTGTCACACAGAACGATGCAGCAGGTTGCTTGAGTTGACATCGTCAGGTTTTACAACATGTTGGTAAAGCTGTCAACTCCGAACCAGCGATTTATCATTACAACTTGCCAGTGACACACAACGAGGTCGCTGGTACACCTCCAAACCCGTGACGTATCAGCGATGTTTTTAACGATGTCGTGCCGTGTAACGGGGCCTTAAGATTTACTTAACCTTTCATTAGCGAATCTTCCTCTATCTATTTGTTCCAAGACTATAATATCCGGAAATGGTCTGCATTGTAATTTAAGCACTTTATTAGAGTCTACCCATTTCGAGTTAATATCTTCTTCAGTACAGAAACTATTGAAGTTATTACTTCATCAGCAGCCCAAATTATTAATGACTTTTCTTCCTGCTATACTGTGTTTCATTGTACGGTCACAATAGCCATGATATAAGTGCATTCTGTGGTTATAAGCAGACAGCCTAACTAATTGAACATGTTTACCCATGCCAATATTTACTGTAACTTGGATAAAACCTTATTGCACTTGTCTTTTTTCCCCAGTTTTTAACCAAAGAATATATCCTTATTCATTATCCGTACTGAAAAAATGATTACTCCTTTTTTGTCTGTTGAAGTTTAATCATCAAGCCCACATTTTTGAATGATCTCCAAAGATATGGAACCTTTTTTTTTCAATTCTCTACTTTACTATAATGCATTCTTATATGCAATCAATGTATTTGTGGAAGGTACAGCCTTATTTTTATAAGTGTTTCTTGGCCATTAGATGACTACATGATTATTTGAAACACCAATGATGAGCTGTAAACTGTTGAGGAGATAGGCCACAAGTTTTCTGTTGGAATAATCCGCTTTATAACTTTAAGTTATAACTTTAATCATATATTTCATCATATTAACGCAATGATAATTTGACTCATGTAATCATGTGTTTTTAACCAGTATGAAGAAAGTGTTTTTACTGAACATGCCTTTTCGGTTATCTAACCGCAAGTCTAGTATGTTTTGTAAAAACAAGATATTGTCTTGTCAAGTGATATAACCCCAAAGGTATTTCCAAGATAACGTATATGTAAATGTCAGAAGTTAACATCAGACTACTTCTGTTCTTCTCCAACTATAAAACTATGGTCTGCATGTGTATTGCAGACAACACCATGTTGTCTCCTTTGTTGAAGCTTCAATAAAGATCCTCTTAGATACTCCGTATCTCTAAAAGTTAATTTTTCAAGTCTCCTCCTAAAGGGCCTGTCACACGCGTCAATATCGCCTGCACGATATCGGCTGCACGTGACGTTGCAGCGATATTGATGCGTGTGACATAGTGAATCAACCAGCGATAAATCGCTGGTTGATGATCGCCAGGTTTTAGAATCAGTCCTAAAACCTGGCGACTGTCGCCCGGTGGACACGCAGCATCGCTGCGTGTGACACCGGGAGTAGCGATATTCCAGCTCCCAGCGCCTCTCACCAGCGCTGGGAGCTGGTATCCAAGGTACACTGCAGGTAACTAGGCAGCGCGCGCTGCCTAGATACCCGACGTGTACCTTAGTTACCAGCCTCCTCCGCTCACCCGGTGAGCGGAGGAGGCTGGTAACTAAGGTACACGTCGGGTATCTAGGCAGCGCGCGCTGCCTAGTTACCCGCAGTGTACCTTGGAGACCAGGCTGCTCCCGCTTCCAGCAGGCTGGCAGCGGGAGCAGGACATCGTGGAAACGATATTTAAATCGTTTCCATGATGTCTCTGGTCAATTGATCGCTGGTGAGTCTGTCTGTGTGACAGCTCACCAGCGATCAGCCGTCAATGTCGTCAGCGATCAGATCGCTGACGACATTGACGCGTGTGACAGGACCTTTAGGAGAAATAAAGTAATACATGTTTTGGTTTGAAATCATTGACCTATCCACATGCTGCACACACTTGCTTGGGTTGTCCAATAGATGTTCTTTGTAGCCTGTCCACTCTGGCTAAAAAAAGATGCTTCATGAAGGATCCTCATTTATTAAGTCAGAATCCAAGTTTGTCTTATTAGTATGTAGAGGATTTGTAACAAGTGAAACAAGTTCTTATGGGAAAACTATGGTCTCAAACTTTCAGCATTAACCAGCATGAAAACCAGTGCCATAAATGGATTTCTTGTTCAAACTATCTTCCAAGAATGGATGTTAGAGTGTAACAAGGCTACATTCAGACTGCTCTTTTTTACCTCTGTTCTTGTGATCTGTTTTTTGCAGTGCACTGCATAAAACGGATCACTCAACTGAATTCCCAGCCAAGTCAATGGGTTTTCACTTTCGGCTATTCAGACTGGGAATTGTTTGAGTGATCCGTCAAACGTAAGTGCATGTTAGTTTCTTTGGTGTTTTTCCCCTCCTTTTTCCCATAAGGCATAATTCTAAATGGGAAAAAAACGCAGCCCAAAAACTGCACCAAAAACGCACAGTGTGAACAGGTGGTGCGTTGTTTTGAAAACAGATCAGTTCAACAGGTAAAAAACGGACCAAAAGAGAAAAGAACAAATACAGTGTGTCTAAATGTAGCCTTAACCCCTGTAATAATTTTCCTAAGTAATGCCTTTATATTTACAGTCATATCGGTGGGGGGGGGTCTAAGACCTGAGTGTACTGGGAGGAATGATAAGTGTGTAGTCACACAGAGTGACTGCAGAATTATCAGTTTTAGACCAGACAACTATTTTAATGTAATATTTATTTCTGTGGCAATTGGATTTTTGAGATATCAAAATGTATGAATTTATATCATACATTCAAATGGACAGTACTTTTCAATCCATGCAAACTATACGATGAAGTGCACCACAATGGATCGGATCAAAATGCTGCTTTATTCTACGTGTTTTAGAGTGTATCCTCGCTCCTTCCTCAGGAATACAACCATTACCAGGTACATACATATGCTTATTTTTCTTTTATATGACTGGTTGTGTTAATGTGATTTATTTTATTTTATTGATACAATGTCTACACTATGTAAAATCTCTCATTATTCAAATTTCCTTCTTGGGTTCTAGCATTGGATGAGTTATTTCTCGCTTTTGAAGAAAATTCTATCTATGACTTCATTTACTTCCCAGCGTCCTTTGTTCAGGAGACAAAGTGAAACTCATTTGTGTTGGTGGGATGCTTGCTAATTAGAGGTCAAAACCCTTTACAAGAAGAGTCGGAAATAGAAGCGTCAACCTACGCATTAATGTTCAGAGGGAAAAAACAATGACATTTCATGTAACATTTGAAACCGGGAAACATTTGCACAACTGTGACTGTAACATCAATGTTTATAATATGTATGAATAATTTATTGCAAATTACAAGATCTGTTCAAATCCTAAATATCACGCAATACTACAGCAGAAGTTCTTTTTTGCACTCTATACATGCATATTGTAGTGTGAATTAAGACAATGTTATAACTTTGCTTATAATTTTATTTTAATATACGGTAATACTAGAGTAGTGATGGGATGACCAGACTGCCAGCCAGCAAATGCAGTATGCCATGCTTTTCACCCACCTTCTGGTCCTGGAAAAGGAAACTTTGTCAAAACCATTCTCAGGTGACAATAGTGGGGTGGCTGGTGGCTGGGCACACAGGCCACAGTCAGATCAAACATACCAGTACAAACAGGAAAAAGCAGTTCAGATCCAAACAAAGTATAAGGAAACACCATAGAAAAAGTCCCAAAATAAAAAAAAATAAATAAAAAATCCAAAAAAACACCCCCAAAAATCCCGAAGTAGTCAAGGGATTCTGTTGTAATCCACAGCATCTGACGTAGTCCTCAAGAAAATCAAACCTGAAAAACAAAACGAGAAGATTGCTGAAGAAATAAAGACAAGACACACCCTCGTTAGCCAATTTAATCCCCATCAAAAAGAAAGTGATGTTTGTCGTAGTCCTATGGATGTTCCTCAAAGTGTCAATCTCCTAGCATATGGTGAGCATAATCAGTGACTGCATCCCCCATAAGCTGGGAGGGCAAGCACTGCACAACATGTAGTGTGATGAGGAGGAAACGCACTCCGAAAGTCCTGCATTGAGTTCACTTTAAGTCACTCTTACAGCTCCCGTGGAGCTGTGAGTGTGACCACGAGGCTGTAGTGAGTGGTCACATCTTGTATTGTCACTGCTGATTATGGCCTCCAGATGTAGCAGAGCCAAGAACTTCATTGAACATCGTGTGTGAATTATGTTGGAGCTTCGGGGTGTTTTTAGGGTTAACACATTGATGAAAGATGGTGTGTTTTTTATTTTAAATAAAGGATTTTTATGTGTTTGTGTTTTTTTTCTTCTTACTTACAGGATTGGTAATGGGGGTATCTCATAGATGCTTTTCCATTATCAGTACAAGGCTTGGTGACAGCTGTGATTTTTTGACAGATGACAGCTGTCATTACCGTCTTACATTATGCTGATTGCCAATGCATCAGGGCAATCAAGATTAAGTAAGTGCCATGGGTGTCACATCTAATGGATGCGACAATTATGGGGCAGCTGAGAGCTGCTATTTTGAGGCTGGAGGGGTCCAATAATGATGGGCCACTCCAGTCTTAGAATACCAGTCCCCAGCTGTCTGCTGTATCTGCCCTGGATAGCAAAAAATAGGGAACTGCATGCTGTTTCTTTTAAAATTATTTATTAAAATAATACAATAAATAGGCATGGGAAGCCTCTATTTGTAATACCCAGCTCAGATGGATGCAGCACTCAGTTTGGGCTACAGATCCCAGGTTTTTGTATTACCAGCTCTGGTTATTGCAATAGCCAGGGGAATGCATATCTTTTTTTTCCTTTCACTAAGCCTGTCAATCACAATAGGCAATTGTGTGGCAGAAATGCAAGTAGGCATCATCTGCATGCTGTTTCCATTCAGTTTCAGCACTTTCCCATCCATTTCAGCTTTTTCTCAGACCTCCCAGACCTCATTGTTGGGAAGAGAAGAAAATTACGTTTGCGTTTTCCATTGACATGCATTGGGTTTGTTATTCGAATATATGTATATTAAAAAGTATTTGGAACAGACAATCCAAAAAATTCACAATCTGCTCAGCACTAACAGTTATACATTTTGGTAAAAGGATAAAAAAACAAACAGAGTAGCAATTGTAAGATATAAACAATTTTGGATCCTCATATATCCTGATGTAATATTGTCCTGTAATATGAGCTCACATTCTTGGTTAAAGCGTAAGCACCATTTAAAACTTTATCTAAAAATAATGTAGAGCAAGTGATTATAATAAAATTTCAATTATACTTTATTAATGAAATCTGGAAGGAAACCATTCATAAACCTTCCACAAGATAACCCCACTAGACTGTTTCTGAAGCTCATTCTCTGTGAGATCCATCTTCACTTCTCACATAAACTGAATATGGCCAGATAACCATATAAGGGAGGGGGTCTACACAATGACCCTGTCTAACATGGCTACAGCTGATCTGTATTGTCAGTTTACTTCATGCAGGGACAGTGAAAGCTCATCAGCCTGTTGGCAAACAGGTTGACTGTGTGATCTTATCTGGCTCCTCTCCATTACCATCGGCTCTCCTCCCCAGTGCAAATAGCTGATAACACAAGGCAGAAATGTAAATGGATGAGTCAAATAATATCTCACAGGACTTGTGTACTATTGACAACTTAAGCTCACACTTCCCCTGCTTGAAACCTGGGATACTGAAAAACTGTGAGTGCTGTTTAGGCCCCAACCCCTCACCAGCATATGTCAGATTTAGAATCAGCCTAGGGGGACATCTTCTGGAAAGATTTTAAATGTTTTTTTTATCAGAATTCTCTTATAAAGTATATATTAAAGTTTATTATAATCACTTTCTCCACATTATTATTGAATGAAACTTTAAACACCGCATTACACTTTAAGTAAAGCCCCCCATACACATAAGATTGTTACTGGCTGATTGATGGTTTGACCAATCTCTCCCTGTTTCCCAGATCACTTGGCTTAGACTTACATTTCTGTGTTGTCTATGAGAGAGATACTTCTCTTATGGAGAACAAAAGCATCTGCTCTCCAGACACAGCTTTGCCAGATTCTATTTTGCGTGTGGAAGAGACCGACAAGGGGCATGTTTGTTTTGGAATATGGGTGAAAACGTTACTACTTGTCGTTTCCACTTGGTCTCCTACATGCAAGCCCCAGACTGCAACAAGCCCTCCCCAATCCCAAGCATGCCCGCCCCCTGCAGTTTCCAGCGTGCCCCCCTCCACACTCCATCTCCATATGTACACTATGATAGAATCACCGCATTACACTGAGCCGTCATCTTCTGAGACACTGTGTCAAATCAACAGCTCTGAGAAGTAGATGACCACTCTCCGTGCTGCAGTGTGTGCGCGCACTTCCTCCCCCTGTGCCCGTGCTGATGTGATTTGAGGCACGCTGATCCTTACTGTCACCACCCCCCTCTGTGCAGCAGAATGAATGAACCATTCACTGCACAGAGGGGGCAGGGTGGCTGTGAGGTTCAGTGCAGTACATATCACATCAGCGTGAACACAGGGGGAGGAGGTGAGCACACACACTGCAGCACTGAGGGCTGTCATCTCAGAGCTATAGATTCATCAGAGTGTAAAAGAGGAGATGACCTCTTTTGTGGTGATTTTATTACAGTTTACATAGGGTAATGGAGTGTAGAGGGGCGGGCACGCTGGAGACTGCAGGTGGGTGGGCATGCTGGATACTTGAGGGGAGCAGGCATGCTTGGGACTGAGAGGGCTTGTTGCAGTCTGAACCGTGTTTGTAGGAGAGTGGGTGGGAATGACAAGTAGTGATTTTTTCACCCAAGCTCCAAAACTCTGCAAATTAGCTTTGATGATAATCCAAGTATTTCTGGATTCCTTTATTTTTTACAGCTTTTTCTCCAGATATACTGTAGCATCTCTTCAGTGCAGCTTCTGCTGCGTTTTCACACATATCAAAAGGATATCATTCAAATTGATTTTATATCTAAAGTAAACTGCATCAATGTTTAAAAGTTGAGGTTCCCATCTCATAAAATCAAACGCAGAACACAATAGTGCCCTCATCCTGTTCATTCAAATGAGGACAATTAGATGATTATAAAATGTTGATATTAGAATAGCAGAAACAGTTGCTATTCATTAGAGAGCTATGCATGTGCGTGGCCAATCCACCTCTAAACCCATCTTCCTAATGGATACAGAAGTTAGGTATGGGGGTCTATTGCAGGATGACAGCGGCACCCCTACTCTCTATGATTGTGGAGATGTCCTTCTATGCACACCATAAGGAAGTAGTGCTTTTGCGACACTTCCACTCAACGGCCGTGGGGTACTCGTTACCAGACCAGTTCTTACGTTTTTTTGGGGCCGTCAAGGTGGCCACCCGGCTCTGTGACCCTGGCGGTGTCGATTAAAAGATCAGATGTCAAGGGGAATGAAAGGAAAAGGGGGATTTGTGACGCCACCTGCGGTGTGCGGCTATGCGTGGCTACCGCTGCTACACAACCTCTGAGGAGGATGACCAGCAGCTTAGATAGTTTTGTTCCCTGCAGGTGGAGCGGTTCCCCAGGGCAGTCAGTAGGAAGGTCAGTTCAGGGTCATTGGTCGGTATTCATTGGGTCATCGTACCTCTGAATATCATGCAGCCTTTGCAGCCAGTGGTCGCTGCTAAGAAAAGTTTCACACACGTCTGTTGGAGTCCTGTACCTTTACTGTAACGTTTCAACCAGGCCGCCGGGTGCTTCCCCCTGCCAGTCTCCGGCTTCAGCGGTTTCCCTAGAACCAAGACTGTTGTCAAGACCCCCTTAGGTGTTCCTTGCTCCTACGGTGTTTCCTTCTCTGGTGATACTAGTTCGTCTCGCCTCTCCCTCAGCACCTCCACACACAGAGCTCAGGTACCAATAGCCACAGGCATTTGGTGGTACCAATTCCTGGTACCGCGCCTTAGTACGGTCGCCTTCTCCAAGTATTGCCGGGTTTGTGGCCACAGTTCCCCTTTAGGAGCTAATGTCCTCCGATTCAACAGTTTTGGGCATGAAGATACCGTGCTGTGTTCAGGGCTGGTTCCTGTGTCATCCACCAGCCCCTCTGTTCTTCAGTCACATACGACGTGCAGCTGATCTGGGTTTTTCTGTTTCCCTAGGGCTCCTCTCCTCTTCTACACTGTTCAGTCTCTCCCTTTCGGGTTGAGCGTGACCGTGCTCCAGCCCGCAGGAGCTAGCACCTCTGACCTCTTAATCCTTTGCTGTTCTCCTCCAGACTCCCTCTCTCTACACTTCCTTGTTCCCCCTAGTTGAGACTGGGTTTCCCCCGGGGTCCACTTTCCATTTCATCCCGGGGTCCTAAGTGTGTGTGTGATGCATGTCTCAACTTCACTATCCAGGTACCTAGAAAACAGGAGCACTACACTCCCACTATGGGAGTCGTACAGTACCCCCAGTGGCGGTCTGACCGGTGAGGCACCACACTTAACCTTTGGCTGAGCATATTTAAAGAGGTTTTTCCATGAACAAAGTTAATTTTAAAGTTTATAATAAATCTTGAAATAATAAGTTCTGCAATTGTATAAGTTTAAAAAAATATGCTCCTGTGCTGAGATAATTTGATTCCCTGCTATATATTGCGTCATGGCAGTGTCTGACCATATAGGGACATGGTCTGATCATATCACTTCTCCTGCGCAGGGGAGGAAGTAAAAACATTTAGAGACATTACAGCACGGGATCATAGATGACTCTTTCTTTGAGTAAAACATTTTTTAAAAACAGTCAGGGAAATGTTTTACCTAAACAAAAAAAAAAAATCAGCTGAGATCCCATGCACGATCCCCCCAAGAGATGTGATATGAGGAGACTGGATGTAACATACGTCACACCCATTAGCATGTGCAGGAGGCACTATTGGACCTAGACGTCGGTGCCGTGCGACAGTGTGGCTTTTCTATGGCGTTGTACAGTTTTGGGCAGTTTTGGGTGTCACGGTGCTCATACCTAGCTCCCGGTTCCAGACCGTTACCAGAAAACATCTTGATGAGGTAGATAGTTAGGAAAAAAGGCAGACCAGAACTTGATATGAACAGTTCAAATGGTTTACTGGATAATGCTTAAAGGGAACCTGTCACCAGCTTTTACCATCCCATCTGAGAGCAGCATAATGTAGAGACAGAGACCCTGATTCCAGCGATGTGTCACTTACTGAGTTGCTTGCTGTCATTTGAATAAAATTAGTATTTTCTTTGCTGCAGATTTAGCAGTTTGTGAATATGCCAGACTACCAGACTAATGATAATCTCTAGATGATTAAACAATTATTTTATCAAGCTTTTTTGGGGGGACCCAGCGCTGTCTAACCCCTTGTGTGCTATGGCTTAAGGTATTGACTCAATACCCTTAGTATTTCCCCTCAATCAGGGATGTTTATTCAATAAAAATGTTCATACACATTAAAATACATTAAAATCTTTTAAAATTGTATATAACAACCCATTTCCTTTAAATGTTGATGCGAAAGATGTGTTGTTCTTGTTTAAGCTGGCCCATATGACCTTTCTCAAGTTTTCTTGTGATATTCTTGTCTCCCCTATTTAATTCCAGCTTATAATGGTCTTGTATCTCTGTGTTCTGTAATAAATATCGTAGGTATTACCTTTCTGTTTATTTTGTGTTTTTTTTTTTATGATTATTAATAGTGTATTAAGTTCACCTACCTTCATATGGACCTGCTAAACACTCTTCCTTTATGGTTCTGTTCTGTATTGATGATCTCTGGTCTGGATCTATTGGGGTTGCAAAACGTATTTTATTAGCCAGTTATTAATATGCTGTATTTTTATCTCCACCTCCTGGTCTAGGTTATTGCTTATTACCTGTTTGTACTTCTTTATTGTTTATAGTTGTTGTGATTCTCCTTCTTCTTTTTAGTGCCTTTTTTCTTGCTTTCTGTTGCATTAATGTGGGTTCATCTTTTTATCTCTGTTTTTGTCTGCATGCACAACATTCATCCTCACGCAAAACTATTTCACATTTGACGACAACATATATTTACAGGAGACTGGCACAGCAATGGGGAGCAAAATGGCACCACAATATGCAAATCTTTTCATGGCTAAGCTTAAAGGTGACTTTTAATCCTCTTGTCCTATCAGGCCTCTGGCCTATTACCATTATGTCGATGACATTTTAATCATCTGGACAGAGTCTGAGCAACAGCTGAAGACGTTCTAGGAAAGCTTTAATCAGTTTCATCCCGCCATCAACTTAACACTCAACTACTCCTGCACTGAAATACTGAAATCAGCTTTCTGGACTCTATCATTAACCTATGAACAATGAAATAGAGACATCTCTGTACCGGAAGCCAATTGACCATCAAACATACCTCCGATGGGACAGTTTTCATCCAAAACACACAAAAAACTCTATTGTGTACAGCCAGGCCATCAGATTCAATTGGATATGTTCCAACCATACCGATAGAGACAATCACCTTGAGGACCTCAGAAAGAACTTTTTGAATCAGGGCTACCATCCAAGAGCAATTGAAAACCAGATTACAAGAGCCATCAGAATATCAAGGAATCATCTCCTACATTACAAAACTAAAGAAGAAAACAACCGGGTTCCTCTTGTAGTCACCAACAATCCAAGTCTGGAGGTGCTAAGAGGAGCTGTACAGAAACTGCCCAACTAAAATCAATATTTCCGGATCCCCACTCTTGTGTTTTAGACAACCTCCAAATCTAAAAATCATCATTGTCAGAAGCGCCCTGTCCTCTCCAGCAGCTACAGGAACCTTTCCCTGCAACCAGAACAGGTGCAAAACCTGTCCATTTATAATGACAACGGACAAGATAAAGATTTCCAGGACTGACAGGACTACAAGATCAAAAGTACCTTCAGTTGCACCACAAGCAATGTGGTGTATTTAATTATATGTACCAAATGTCCAACAGTTGGCATGTACGTAGGGGAGACTGGACAAAAATTCAGAACAAGAATTAATTCTCATTGCCACACAATAAAGGAAAGGCGTATGGATCTACCTATAGCAAAGCATTTTTGCAGCGCTGACCACAGTGAAACAATATGAGGCTTCTCATTTTAAAAAGTTCAAATCTCAGAAAGAGAGAATGTGGGAATACAAATTGATAACGACCTTTGACACATTAAAAACAGGATTGAATGTCTCACATGGATTCATGCGTTTTTATATCAATTGAAAGGGCATTTGGGGATATCACATCTTTCAACAGACATCAGTTAAAGGACAATTAACTTCTGACACTTCTTACGTGAACTGTCTCGCATGGATGCTTTCTACTCTCACTGAGGAATTTTCAGGTCTCGACAGGCCACTAATCATAGAACAATAATACAATGAGTTCCTCTTATCTCGTAATTTTGATTTTACCTCCCCAGCTCCCCTCCCCCTCCCAAGCTTGACTCTGCTGTATGTCACCTGTCGTATTTACTGCATCATCTCCCCTGCTTATGTATCTATGTGTGTGTCTTCAGAATTTGTGTCATTATCAGCCTGATGAGGGGGCCATAGTGTCACGAAAGTTTGCTTTGCTTACCATCTTTTCAGTTAGCCATTAAAAGGTATCAACCACTGAGGACACAGAGATTCTAATATTTTTGCATACTGCCAGAACTCCATTCAAAATGCACTGCTGAGTAACGCAATGTTTCCGGATCAGGAATTTTTGAAACAAGGCAGAATCTTGCCTGATTTGAAAAATGCACATGTGAAAGTACCCTCAAAACCTAAAGTAGAAAAATCCAGTTTTGAGTGAAACTCCGGATTTGAAAAAACGCAGATATGAAAGTAGCCTAAAGCCCCCGTCAAACATAGGGAGATCGCTAGCGAGATCGGTATTGTGTCACAAGTTTTGTGACACAACAGCGATCTCGCTATGTGTGACACGTAGCAGCGGCAGGGCTCCCTCTGTGACATTACCGATCATGTCGGAATGGCCAGGACCATTTTTTGATCGCCGGGTTGCGGCTGGGCAGCATGCATCGGTGTGTTTGATGACTTAACAACGACCTCGTTAGCGACTCAGATCTCAGCCACGTAGGTGTGAGTCGGCAGACTAGCTGCTGTGTGACAGGGTCCCAACAACCGCCGAGGTCATTATACGGGTTGCTATATCATTGCTGCGTCGTTCAGTAGATCTGACTGTTTGACATCTCACCAGCGACCACGTAGCGATGTTCCAACGATCCTTACCAGGTCGTATTGTTATCGGGATCGCTGGAACGTCTCCAAGTGTGATGGGACCCTAAGCCTGTCTCAGATCTCACTTTTCTTTCTGTTTTCTGCCGAAGGTGCTTGTTTTTTGATAATTGTGTTAACTTGGCTTGACTTCTATCTGTTTTCCTGAATCTGTGCCAAAGGTCTGGCTGATGTAAGACTCAATTTAGATAGGCTAACAATGGCCATTAAATCACCAATAACTGTCTTCTTGCAAGTCAATCAACAGTTATTTAGTGGTGTGTTTGCACAGGCTGTCTGCACTTCCATGCAAGCATTAATATGAACGTTCTGTGTGCATGGAATATCATGCTATAAGCTGTACAGTTCCTTTTTGCCAAGAATCATGTGCTGTTGAGAACAATGATTTTTTATCTTGATGATTGCGTGCTCATTTGTTGGGTGCTTGACTGCCTGTTTAGACAGACCGATAATTGGGAAAGAAAGATTATTGGTCAGTGTACATGGAACCTAACTTGCTCTTTTGTATTATTACTCATTTTCTATGGTAGCCTGTTTCTGCTATTTAGTCTTTTTGTGAATACTGTTTCGAATATGAACTATTCCAAGATAGTAACCCGGGATCATCATCTGTAATGGACCATGAGGCTCAGTCATCAAAGCTTTTATATAAAAGACATAAAAAACCACAACATTTTTGCGCAAAGAGTATTGTGCAAAAATTTGTGGACTTTTGCCATTCCCATGCCAGTTTGAATCACCTAATTACGTATTCAGTATTTGTCTGTTGGCATTGTCTCCCAAAAGTTAATATTTTATAATTATAGAAAGGTGGAAAAATTCTGTCATTTTAATTTTTTTGAATTGTAATATCGTAATGTAACATTCATAGAAATAAAAATTTTGATTAACTCAGTAGACTTTGTAAGGAAGCTGAACTTTTTGCGTAATGCTTTTTCATGAACCAAGAGAGTACTTGATAAGCCATGAACCTGATTCATGCCTTTTATTTATGAAGATCTTGAGTTTTATTCATATATTTTACTGAGTTGCGTGTGGGTCTCTTTTGTTTATTGTGAGGCTTTGGTATTATTATTTGCCTGCCACTCATATACAAATAAATGCTAGGAAGTTGGCATACAAAAGAATTTGATGGATGTGAGTTTGAATTTTTTAAATTAAAATTTTCAGCATATTGAAATGAGTTTCTGGCACTTCTGTTGTGTGAATGGGAAAATATTGTTCAACTACAAGCAATGCTTTAAACTTTATCTAACACTTTTATTATCACTTTTGCAGAATTTGATCATTATAACATTAAGGTAATTCTTAAATAGATAAATTTGCTAAGGTCAACCACATACTTAATTTCTTACCAGTCTCTATTAAAATAAATGCTTCCACTTGAATAACTGACCTTTAATAGAGAACTAGAGATGAGGTAACGTTCCCCGAACATGTTCGGCAATTTCATATGTGGCACGAACGTTGAGTAAATTACTAAAAAATCAGCGAACGCGGCTTTGTTCAGGAAGAGTAGTTCGAAATTTAAAATGGCTCTAAAACGTTCCCTGATTTTTTGGGGCCAAAACACTCGCCAAAAGACCCGCTGGCTAAGAACAACACCTAACCATATGATTAGGAGTGTTCCCAGCTATCTGGTTTACCATTTTCTTTCAACCTGTAGAATTTTTTTGAGTTTTAAAATAATTTTTTAAGCTTCCTGGAGTTTGCAAGTGTTTTGAATCCCCTTGGAGGAATAGCCCCTGTGACCCTCCAAGACTATCTGGCAGTTGAGTACCATGTGGAATGACGACCTTCATCCCAGGCAGCATTCAAAAAGCTGCTCAAGTCTTTCTACTCTGAATAAAGAGAGAGTTGACCGAAAAAAGGCTTGTTGGGTCGCTGACCCATCCTTTAGTTGGCATCTTGTCTGGAGAAGGACTTTTTTCAGTTGTTTTTGAGTTCTTAGAAAAGCAAGGCCTGTTTATTTGTTCATTTTATTTTTCCCCTTCCATGTTTAGCACCAGTTGCGCTTCCCCCCTGCTGGATTAGAGGGACTTCAGCTTTGGACTACACCTCAAAACCCTTAATGGACTGTGCCCTTAATGGATTTTGCACCATTGTAATGGAGTTTTCTGATCCCTGTGGAACTTTCCTTATACATACTGTGTGTATTGATATATCATATTTTTCACTTTATGAGATGTATCGGATTATAAGATGCACCCCAAATTTGATGAAGGAGAAGAGAAAAAAAAGTATGTTTAATGTTAAATGGGGTCTGTCTTATAATGCCAGTGTCCGTCTTACAATCAGTATATATGTCCCTCATCCTTGTACATGGCCCCCCTTCCTGGTATTTATGTACCCCATCCTGGTATATATGTCCCCCATACTGGTACATTGCCCTCCATCCTTGTACATAATGCCCCATCCTTGTACATACCCCTCCATCCTGCTACATAGGCCCCTATCCTTGTACATAGCCCTCCATCCTGGTACATTACCCCACATCCTGATGTATAGCCCCTGATTCTGGTACATATCCCCTCATCCTTGTACATAACCCCCTGCATCCTGGTACACAGCCCCCATCCTTGTTCATAGCCCCCCATCTTGGTATATGTATCCCCCACCTAGTACATGGCCCACCCATACTGAACCCATCATGGCTTATAAAGAGCGAGTTGCGGTGCTGGTACGGGGATGCAGGAGGCAGGTTTCACAGGTCCAAGGAGGGAAGGGGGGGCAAAGCTGAGCCCCTGGAGCTGCTGGGCAATATGTGCAGGAGACTGGCATTTTCTTTTTGCTTGCAGTCATTCCCAAGCTGCAATTCGGTCTCTAGTGTCTAGACTTCCAGAAAATGGCCACGGTTGTGGCTCATGCGCAGATGGATATATGGAAAGATGGAGATATCAAATTACACGTGTAAGGGCCCTTTCACATCTGCGTTTATTTGAAATCGCGGCAGATGCGGTGAAAAAAACGCATCTGCCGCGATTGCCGCATAGCCGCTGCACTTGCGAAAAAAACCGCGGCCGCACCTGCCGCAAGTGCAAAACCACACTTGCCACACCTGCCGCAAGTCCCCTATACTTTCTATGGGGATTACCGCAACCGCGCCGCAAGTGCAGCGGTTATGCGGCAATCGCGGCAGATGCGGTTTTTTCACCGCATCTGCCGCGATTTCAAATAAACGCAGATGTGAAAGGGCCCTAAGTTGCAAAGTTGGGGTGCAGAAAGGTTTTAAAAGATTTTACATGGAGAATCATAGAAATTGTTGATTTTTTTGACATTTAAACAGGCAACACAGTGACCACAGGGAACACATCACCACAAAGGGCATTTTGACTTAATAATGGACCCTGTTTCTGAGTCTTGATGCTAACTGTTGACCAGAAGATTTTGAAGTTCTTAGATCATCTGTAGGTTATAGAAGGATGGTCTGGAACAATTTCTTTAAGGTTTTCTTTGCATTAAAGAATGGGCCAATATTTATTAAGGATCAACTTGTTGATATTTATATTGATAGTCAAGGATAATTATCATGACATTGTTTCATGACTGATTATTCTGTCCAGCTCTTGACATCAATAGATCCAGTCAACCAGTTTGTCTGGCACAATTCAATTTTTTGCTTTGTCAATGCATCTGTGACTGAACCTCCTCTCTCTGAAATGGGAGATGATAACCTCCTGATTTGTATACTGCTAGATATCTTAACTAGATACTAGTATCTAATTTGGCATATGGGAATGCCTTTGTATTACATCACTGTCATGTGACCAGTACTTGCGATGACATGACCTTATATGATCATTTGCCCTCCCTCTCCTTCCTAGTTTATTCCGTGCAGACACCAGCATTCTCTATAATTACTTAGGTAATGAAGGACCGGTGTCTGATGATACCCCAGGTATTGCTAGCTATACACATCAGATCCCTATTCTTTATTGACCCTTGTGCAATTAAATACCAATTCTGACTATTTTCTTTACACCCCAGATGCAGCTTTAGCAAAAGGCGCATTGTGTTTTGTTCTTCCTACCGATGGGCATGAGTACCTTGCACTGAATTGTGTAACTTTTAGATATTTATCTTTCCTACCATATTATTTTTACCTTCGGCTGCTTAGCTACTTACTTCCTATTGACTATGATATAGTGTCCCCATCGTAGTCATTTCCACCTATCTTTACCTATCTTAGTTCCTACCTACCGTATATAGGTGAATTCTCGCTGTATGTACATATTGGCATACTGTTGTGATTATTTTTTGCCATTGCCTTAGTCTAAAGTCTCCACTCTATTTATGATTGTCTTTTAACACCATATGGTATGATGGATACTTTACTTATTTCAAGACTAATACTTAAATGACACACTCTAGGTATTATTTGTATACTGTTTTAGCCACTATTTGATGTCTATTCTGAAAAGTCAGTTATGTTTTGGATCCTGATCCCAATTTATAATTATTTTAGTTTTTGCTAATCTAATAAAGGATATATACTAATTTTCATTTTTGACTGGCATCTGTCTACCTCTTTATGCATTATATCCATTTACTTATAACTTGACACACACTATGTGATTGTAGGATTACAGTTAGGTATTTGGCTGCATCTCCCTCAAGAAGTGTAAGGGTATGGTCATATGTAGAGGTTATGCTTTATAATTTGCGGGCAGTAGTATATGAGTATTTGATATAATATTTCCACGTCACGCTGGTTTTTAATCTACAGCATGTAAATGGATAGGGGGTAATCTGGAAAAATCCTATGGGATGACCCCTTTGACAACTTCATGCTAATGCAGATATTGTTTATATGAGCTTGTTAATAAGTCATGCCGGTACAAGGTGATGAATTGGGTATAAACCTGCACTACTGTTCAACCAAGGAATAGTATCAGATCAGTCCATATAGATTATGAATGATTTATATTTGGTCATCGTGATTTGAAGCCACAACGTGCTTCTTCCTCAGGATAGATGAGTTGATCTGTCCTGAGGAAGAAGCTAACAGGGCTTTGAAATGTGTTGACCAAAATAAATCATTCATAATCTATATAGACTGATCTGATACTATTCCTTGATTGAACAATAGTGCAGGATTATACCCAATTCATCGCCTTTTACCAGCACCACTCCACATGGGTCCGCAGCAATGTTACATGTGTTTATAGTGGTTGTAACTCTCACGACCACCAAAGGTGAGTCTTCTACTACTAATATTTGGATATATTTTAAAAGATTCTATTTGCGCCTAAATTCTCTCCAGATTCCTACTTTGGTAATGTCACAGAGAGCATTGCATCTTCACAAAGAATTATACACAACATGTATTACAGTTGCCCAAGAAAATAGGAAGATTTGTCTAGCTACCACTGATTTTTAAAGTATACATTCCACTGCTTTGGAAAAAAATGCAACAGGTCATTTTTTTTCTCTAAGATTAATTGTATTGTAAACATGGTATATGGCTTTTATATTCAATATATGGTGTAAGGTTCATGTTTTGATGAAAGATTGCGCTCTCCCTTGATTTGATCTAACAGTCAGATTTTCTTTTGATTTGTATTATGTTACAAGCCAGTTTTTATATAATAAAACAATAAAAAATAGGTCTGAGGTTGTGTTTCTGAAAGTGGTTTGGCGACTGAATATTTTTACATTTTTCATTACTTTCTAACTACAGACTGAGCATCATTCTTATTAGAAAGGGTGAAGAATAACATCACGTTTTATGCTGTAGCTGTAGCTTTCAGTGCAAAACAAACATTTTAAGGAAAATTAATACAATAATATGAAAAAATATGTTGACATCTCCAGGTCTGCACCCCTTAGCCAGGACAAGCAATCAAATCCCTCCCTATCAGGAAGGTAACCAGCTCCCATAATTGCTTCTTTTCGCTATTATTGAAATTTTAAACACACATTGATCATCTTGACATATTTTCTATTTGAGTGTGGTGAGACTCATTTTGTTTTGGATTCAACTCAATTTGTAATATGTATTATATCATAATTTATGGATGGCTGAATATTTTGGATTTTAATAGTATTGCAGACTAATACCACTGGGAAAATATTCAAGCCTGCAACTGGAGGAAACAAATGCTCAGAGATTCTACATGTTCCTCTGTGTTTATTTAAAGGTCCATATTTAACCCATGGTTTCCAGTTCTGCTGGCTGCTGTATGGTACCAGGCATGTTCACATTAGCTTTCCTATCAGTGAGAGGACAATGGGGTGGATTAATATTAAATATGCACTAACATTTTTCAATATCGGCATACATGTGAATTGGTGACCAAATAGCAGCAATGATACAATTAAGCAATCAGTATTGCATTGTAGACTTCTATAGTATTGCATTGTAGACTACTGCACACTGCTCTTAGAAAACGCACCAAGAAGTACCATATTGGTAACCTACTTAAATCCAGAGCAGTGTGCAGTAGTTAGAGGCACATTGATTTTTAACATTTCTTATACTTGTGTAAGGATCCAAAGGGTTAACAGAAAGTGCTGGGTTTCATAGATCCACCGCGCTGACCTCAGTGAAGACAAACAGAGTGATGTATAAAACTCTGTTTAATGGGTAATTTGCCTACGGTTTCGTGATTTCAGTTATCACTTCATCACCTTTGTGGGCACTGCTGCGACCATAAGAGAGAGCGGAGTTAGTTGGTTGTGACTTGCACAACCAAATCAGGTGAGTCCTTCCACTAAAGGGGGGCACTGAGGATATTTGTACAGATGCCCTGATGAAGTGATAACTGAAATCACGAAACGGTAGGCAAATTACCCATTAAACAGAGTTTTATACATCACTCTGTTTGTCTTCACTGGAGGTCAGCGCGGTGGATCTATGAAACCCAGCACTTTCTGTTAACCCTTTGGATCCTTACTTTTGCTGGGCACCTGCTGCGACCATAAGAGAGAGCGGAGTTAGTTGGTTGTGACTTGCACAACCAAATCAGGTGAGTCCTTCCACTAAAGGGGGGCACTGAGGATATTTGTACAAAAGGAAATTACTCTATGTGCGCTCCATTTCCCTTTTTATTATACTTGTGTAAGGAATTGGAAGTGCTGTTCATATCTCCTCAAAGACAATGTGATGTGTTGTAACGTTATGGACTGTTTCCAATGTGGTGAAATGTGTTTGTCAGTTGCAATGTATTTAGTTCAGCACAGGTAGGGGATAATGTTTAAGACAGAACCATATGGGTAGGAGTCATATCGGGAGACAAGAGGTTTGCTTCTTGGAAGATGACAGTTCAGTTTGACTCAGAGATCGTGGATAGTGGACCTAAGATCCAAAGGTTAGCAAACATTAAATAGGTGTGTGTTGTAAGAAGAGACTACAGCAGATAGTAAGATCCGAAGACTGATTAATTGAGAAAAGAAAAAGGTGTAACTGAGTGACCGTTTGACCAGAACTCAGGGCAGGAAGGTCAAGAAAACGAGGTGGAGATAGACTCTGGTGAAATGGTGAACAGACTGAGAGGACTAGTATGTTAAAGATGTTAGTGAGAGGTAGACTGTAGTGAAAATAGAAGTGAATAATTGTCACTATAATAGGAAAAGAGTTCCTTTAAGAGGAACTGAGGGTGCATCGAATCCCAGAGTCTGTGACTCTCCTAGAATGGACTTTGTATGAAGTGGTGAGGAGTCATACCACTACAGAGGATGGCTTACAAGGGAAGGTGAGACCTCTCAGAATTATTAAGCAAAATCTACAAAATTTGGAGTAGAGGTAAAAAATACAAGAATTTTAATCTTATTTGAATGAATTAAGGAATAAAATAATTTGATAGGATACACATACCACAGATTGCTATTCTGTAATAAAATTCCTCCCACCAAGAAATAAACAGTCTTATTGATATTATATTGCACTTAATGAGAATAACACATTCAATTTGAATAAATTACAAATAGGCAGCCCTAATATAATAAATATATGTATAAAAAGTGAGGAAAATGTAAAGAAGAGAGGAGTAAAAAAGAGAGAAAAACTGTCAGAAATGTGTAGCCCAAAGGCTATCTTTGCAAGTGCTGTCTGACAGTTAGGAATCAAGTAAATGTAACACATAAAAAATGTCAGAGATGACTAGGAATTAGTATATCAAAGATCAAAATAGCCTAGTGGCTATAAGAAGATAAAATCATGAAGTATTCATCAATTGCGAAAAGGCACAATAGGATTTGAGGCCAAAAATTGTAACAACACTTGGAAGGTACAGGGAATAAATATTCCATCATAAATACACTGCTCAAAAAAAATATACGGAACACTAAAATACCTCATCCTAGAACTCAATGAATGAAATATTCCAGTTGCAAATCTTTATTCATTCCATAGTGGAATACATTGAGAGCAAGAAAACATAAAAAATAATCAATGTAAATCACAATTAAAATCCCATGGATTAGGAATGATGCTCAAAATAAAAGTGGAAAATTAAAAAATTAAATTACAGGCTAATCCAACATTCAGTGGAAATGACTCAAGACAAGTAAACGAGGCTCAATAGTGTCTGTTGTTTCAACATGCCTTTATGACCTCCCTGCAACTCCTGGGCATGCTCCTGATGAGGCGATGGATGTTCTCCTGAGGGATCTCCTCCTATACCTGGATTAAAGCATCAGTCAACTCCTGTAAGTCTATGGTGCAACATGACATTGATATGAATGAAAGAAGACATGATGTCCCAGATGTGCTTGACTGGATTCAGGTTGGGGAATGGGCAGGCCAGTCCATAGCATCAATACCTTCATCATGCAAGAACTTCTGACACACTTCTGACACACAAGACCTAGCATTGTAATGCATCAGAAGGAACCCAGTGCCCACTGCACCTGCATATGGTCTCAACATGGGTATGAGAATCTCATCCTGGTGCCTAATGGCAGTCAGGGTACCTCTCGCTAGCACATGGATGGTTATGCGGCTTTCCAACACCATTACTGCTCCATTGCCAACCTGGTCATGCTGGAGGATGTTTCAGGCAGCAGAACATTCTTCACGCTGTCTCCAGATTCTATCATGTCTGTCACATGTGCTCAATGTGAATCTGCTCTTATCTGTGAAGAGTACAGGGCGCCAATTTCAAATCTGCCCATCTTGGTGTTCTCTGACAAATGCCAATTGCCCTGCACGGTATGAGGCTGTAAGCACAACACCCACTTTTGGACATCGGGCCCTCAAACCACCCTCATGGAGTCAGTTTCTGACAGTTTGAGCAGACACATGGATATTAGTGGCTTGCTGGAGGTCATTTTACAGGACTCTTGCACTGCTCCTCCTACTCCTCCTTGCACAAAGGTCCTTCTGCTGGGTTGTTCCCCTCCACATCTCGTTTTGTACTGGCCTGTCACCTGGTATCTGCTCCATGCTCTGGAGACTGTGCTGACAGACACACCTAACCTTCTTGCCACAGCTTGCATTAAGGTGCCATCCTACATGGGCTGCACTACCTGGATTATAGATACTACCTCATGCTATCTCTAGGGGTGAGAGCAATGATAAAATGCAAAAGTAACCAAAATAACAGTCAAAAAGGATGAGAACAGAGAACTAGTCTCTGGTCACAACCTGCAGAATTACTCCTTTATAGGGGGAGTCTTGCTAATGTGGCGCCCCTGCGGGTCTAGTCACCACAGAGGTACTGCATCCCTGTTAGGGTGTAGTATCCCACTCACTGGTAAGGGGAGTATAGACCGGTACCGGGACACCCAGACCACACTGGGAACGATTGTAGTGGGGTTGGGTGTAGAAGGGAGTTAGAGGTAGCACTTTAGGAGGAGTGAGGTCAGAAAGAACACACGTAGATGACGTGGGACAGGTGGCAAAGGGGTACAAAAAGAGAAAGAAACATCTAGAACGTAGGAGATGACAGTGAGAAGAAAGCCACTTAACAAAGAGAGTGACTAGCTGAGGACTGGTGGTAGAACAGCTGAGGAGAGGCCTTTGAAAACCAAGGTCGAGTTGGAGGGCAGCTAGAGAATATACGCCTGAGAAGTGTCCAGAGGACTGGAGCAAGTGGGAGCTCGTCCTAAGGCCAAACTCTAGGGCAGAACATCACCAAAGTGGCTCTGGGAGGAAGAGGGGGTCCAGAGGCAAGGGAAGAGAGCAATCCACCCGTGGGACTCGTATCTATTGTCAAGCGTAGGCAAGTGGAGGGACTAGACCGCAAGGGACACCAGGAACCCATAAGACTAGTGGAGAAGACCAGGCTCAGCTAGCAACCCATAGGCTGTACCACGTTCGAGGAGACACAGTCGACAACCGAACACATCTGCTGAAAAGGTGGCAACCATAGGGTTAAGGGGAGACACTGCAGGGACCTCTATGAAAAGCGCACAGTCACTGGCTCAGAGCTCTGTGTGGCGAGGCGCAAGACAGGAAGGACGAAGCAAGCGCTGTGTGAGACGACTTGGAAAGGATGAGAAGGGGTGCCGTTTACGTACCATCCTATTACTAGTGAGTGGCTGGATCTCTGCCTTCGAGAACCCAGTGCTCAACGGGATGCTGCACAAAGACTGTGAGTAAAAGACCTGAAGACTTCAACCCACTGTGTCTGTAAACTTTCTTAACGCGTCTAAAGCACCAGAAACACAACTACCAACTCACTCAGGTACCTTTGGCCACCTTAAGGGTAAGCCCTACCCTTAGATGGCTTAACAACATTTCTGCCTCCCAACCATTGGCCCCTTGGAAGACTGCTGAGCAGTGGTGGCCAGATATAGCCACAACCTGCAGGTGGCGTCACGTAAAATTAACAAGTATCCCCAGGTCCAGTCATCTTTGCTCAGAATTAACCCTCCACGTCAGATCGCTATCCCTAAAAGAGTGAGTCACCCACACCAAACTTTTAATGACACTGCCAGGGCTACGGAGCTTAGTTTTGGTCCTGTGATCCCTGTGATGAAGCCTCAAGAAAGCCCGGTTACGAGTATCCTAATGCCCTGGAGGGGTGTGTCAACTTGGCATCACGAACAGGATCCACCGGCCCGGTAGATAGGGCCTTGTGCATATTGCTAATGATGTTAAAGAACTTTTAACTGTGCCCAGTGAAAAGAACAAGCACCATTACTAACAAGGAGGGAGTGGTACAGCCTCCCTTCATGGGCTGGTTTACAGAGAAGCGTGAAAAGCCGTGCCCGCCCACCAAAGGAACTCTTGTGCAGCAGACCATGCCAGGTAACAAAAACAATCCATCCAGAGGTGTGGCCGACAGCACCCAGAACAAGAACCGCCCAGAGAAAGGAGCAGGAGATCGAGGGAGTTGTAATCACCGGAGCAAGAAGACAGCCAAGTACCCGGACGTCCCGGTGGAGGAAGAGTTCTACTCTGACGACATGGAGGAGGACATGGGAAAGCTGTCGCTCCTGGACCCGGGATTCCTGCAGAGAGAGGTTGAGAACCTGGGTCAGCAACTGACCAAGGCCCAGGTGGAGGTGGTGCAAGTGTGGAAAGACAATCTGCTGAACAGGATGACCCGAAGGTGGACACCGTGGAGACCACAGTCGCCAGCACCGCAGGAAGGAGCAGAGGTCAGCACCAAGGAAGCTGGAGGTACCAACACCCCCTGGTGGCTGACGATACCCTGGTAGGGCCTCTAGATGCTCCGTCACCCCTAGCACCAGGGTGAGATAGTAAGAACTTGCAGTGGGACCAGTCTGTAGTCCAGCACAGATGGGTGGCCCCACTAGAGCTCGAGCCGGCCATGGAAGAAGTGTAAGTGGAGTGGGAGATCATCCAATTGGTCAACCAGGGGGACTCGCTAATGGTCTTCCGGGAGAGACCAGAGGGGGAAGGCTCACAGTAGAGACACTGAGTGTGGCGGAATACTGCCACCAGCAGAGATTCTAGCAGGAGGCCAAAGGGAATCTGAAGAGGCAGAGCGGCAGGCTAAATGGCTTGCCATGGAGGAATGGAACATGCAAGAAAAGCAGCGGGTCTGGGAATCCACGGCAGCGGAGCGGGGCCCAATCTATCAGGGTTCAATCGTCTAATTCAACCAGGACAAGGGCTGGGAATTTGTAAAGGAGCGCAGGAGCGGCCGAGAACTCTTTCTAACTTGGCGGGATGTTGAATCCCACCTGCCGGAGGGTCATCCTGGTCGCGACCTACAGCTTGGCGACAATGTAACCATTACCCAGCACCTGGGAGAGCGGGGGTGGTATGCCCTGGACATTCACCTAGTAAAGGACAAGCCACCCACTTACACAGCAGTGCCCCAGGTCATTGAGTCAATAGCCGTGCCTGTGCAGTCTCGGATGTTACACCAGCGCAAGAACCCCACCCCACAACTGTCAAGGTTTGCTACACAGACTGTGCCGGGAGGAGCCACAATGGTAGTAGTTATTGTTAGGGAAGTGGCTGCACAGACTGATGCTGTACCATCGGCAACAGCAACTGTGGAGAACCTGGCTGCGCTGTGTGATGTCAAAGAGGACATGCCACTCTGGCTATGGAAAAAGCCACGCTCCAACATGTGGTGAGGTAGTCAATATAGCCGTGTACATAGTTTTCCTTTCTTAATAACCCGGTTAGGGTATGAGTATATGTTTACAATGTCTAGTGTAATTCTGTATCTATGTAGATGTGAATGTGTACATTGTCCCATCTAGAATAGAATGTTTCCATGCTAATTATGTGATAAATGACTGAGTGTCTATGGACTATGTGTAGCCCGGACTCAATGTAAATAGTTAAACCCCTGGTGTGCTCCCTGTTGGTTGTAGAGCCGACATGTCAGTAAGACCACAACAAACAAAAACTGTTGGAATATGTTAAAAGCAACAACTCCAATCCTGTATATGTAAGTGTTGTATTGCTAGTTTTGTGCATTGTCAGTAAAGTTAGTTTAAAGAAAAAAAAGGGTCACTCCCAGAGGCTCACACACAGGAAATACCAAGTGACTGTAACCAGTTTCCTGAGTCTGTGCATATTAAAAGAAGCGCAGCAGCTTGCTGATGCTGCAAAGGGACAATTAAGATGTATATTACTGTTTCCACAAAGCCCTTCATATCTGTACCTGTTTGTTGCTAATTAAAGCTAAGTTCTGTTGTCAACACGCTTTCAGTGTATCCTGAATAATCTGCTGCCAACACAAACCCACTGGCGTGGCCGAAGAATCGGTCTCTTTAACCCTGTCGCCACACCCAGGGAATGTGCTGGGGTTTTTATTGTGGTGGGTTCCCCCGAAGACAAAGGGAGACACTAAGTGCTGGACACTCGCCTACTTATCATCTAAGACAGTATGATGCCTACCCGGATAGGGTTTACACTGTGCTTGGTGGGACTGTAAATAGTTATTTAGGTGTATTTTCTACTTTTATATGTGCAACGTTAAAGTAACCATAACTCCCGTTAAAGGGATGAAAAAGCCTTCTTGGTGTTCTTGTTATTAAACATTACAAAATTTTTCTATGCTAGCACACGCCCCCCCATCATTATATATAGCCGCCCATGCCGGCATATGCCCCCCCTTCAATGTATATAGCCCCCCATTATGGCATATGCCCCCCCTTCAATGTATATAGCCACCCCCATGCTGGCACATGCCCCCCAGCATTATATATAGCCCCCATGCTGGCACATGCCCAGGGGCTGGCTGGCACATTTTGGCCTGGGGGCAATGACTGAGCGTTGGCCCTGAAGTTGTGACAGCCTTTCTTTAGCCCGATTATCTCTGGCTGCTACTTTAAAGTAGCACAGGTAACATTTGCAGCTATAGGATTAATCTGCAGATAAATAGCATTTTAAACTTGGTTACCTGACTTACAGGAAAAGTGTTCAGTGAGAAAATTACATTTTATTCCCTTGATGCCACTCGCTTCCTGTCATAGGTTCAAAGCAAGGAGCCGTTACAGTCACCGCTCACTATAAAGTGAGAGTGCACTAATAACTGCCTAATACATTTGTATTGGAGGAACATGTGTGGCACTTGTGTTTTCATCGCGATCCGGCACCTCTGGCACTTCAGGCACTGGACAAATACCGCTACTAACTGCGGTTTTAAGATAAGTCAGAAGTGCCAGATCGCGATGAAAATGCAAGTGACGCATATGTCCGGAACTCCTATACAAATGCATTGCACTGAACAGAAAAAGAAAATGTATCCCTAAAACCCCCATCAGTGCAGAAACACAGTACAACTACCCTCATCAGTACAGAAATCCATAGTCAGAACCACCAACAGTACATTGGTACCCATTAGTACAGAAATACATGACAAGACCCAAACGCAGTACAGAAATACATCCCCGTAGTAACTACTAGTTGAATACATCCCCAGGACCACCATTAGTATATGAAAAAATCAACAGGACCATCATTAGTATATAAACTATCAGAACCACCATCAGTACATGACTAAATCACCAGGACCACTATTTGTATATGAATTTGAGAACCAGGACTACTATCAGTACCTAGTACAGCAATTGTAATGTCAGGTCAGACCTGTATATATTTGTACTGCATGAACCTCCAACTGCCAGTATGTTCTTAATAATGGTGAGAAGATACAGTTGTTGTCATCAGTCATCAGACTGCAGATCATACAGGAACCTCAGTACTGATGAGATGCAGGCAGGATCACAAAAAACATTTACATCCAGGTACCTTGTAGGTGACATCTTCTTGGTTGGAGTAATTATCTATCTTTATCTTTCTTCATCTTGTCCAGATGCCATGATGACTCTTCATATTTACAGCTCGTCTCTGCAGACTTCCATCTTCTCCAGTCTTCAGCAGTACGTCCCGGCATGATGCCTTTAAAAATAGCTGAATTATTATAATGCTCCTGAATAAAAAAAATCTGCCCTACAAGGTGCCCCTGAATAAACAGGATTTAACCACTGTCCCTCTTATGGCACATGCTCTCCACACTGTCCTCTCCTTTCCATACTGTGGCCCCTCTTCACACTGTCCTCTCACACTGTGTCCCCTCTACACACTGTCCTCTCACACTGTGTCCCCCTATACTGCCCAGTCTCTATAATATACCCCCTCATCACACTCCTCAATCTCAGCATTCTGTCCTTTCCTTGCTGCGCTGTCACACTATCCTCTCATGCAGTCCCCTCTTTTCTACCCCTATGATGTCTCCTTGCATATTTGCTCAGCACTCTCCTTATTATCTCCATATATGCAGACAGTGCCCCCTGCCCATCCCCCAGATATGAGACTGACATACGCACATTTTATAAAAAATACAATTATAGATATGCATGCACAACATTACACAGACCTGTACACATGCAGCACGAAGACATGGAGACATGCACATACACATATAGGCATGCACATACACAAACAGCCATGCACATACACATACAGGCATGCACACATCAACATACACATACAGGCAAACGGGGGGCGTGTCCAGCAGCTCATGAAGCAGGACGCTGTTTGAGGAGCTCCTCCAGCCTTGCCCTCATAACGGCCATTATCATCGCCTTCGGGCCTCGCAGCCGCCGCCACCAAGATCCCTGAGAGTCCCAGGATGCCGGGGAGGATCACCCGCCGCCGGGAAACGGTACAGTCAGTGCGGGATTTCTTTTCTAATGAACGGTACCCTGCATCTTCCCCCTCAGCTAACATGGCACTGGGGGCGGGGAAGTCTCCTTGTGCTTCTCCTCGTGCTGTGCTCAGCCTGGAGGACTGTGAGAGCAGAGGAGATGATGGTGCAGCAGTCACCAGGGGCTGCCTGAGAGACTTTCTCAATCTACTCCGCAGATTTCTGCAAGAGGACATGAGAAACATGATTGATGATATCAGGGTTGACATGGGGGCACTAGTAGAGAGGACAGGCCATCTGGAGACCAAAATGGCAGATTTTGCAGGAGCCCACAACCAGTTAGCTGACGATTACATGGTGATAGACTCTGATATGCGTCATCTGCAAGCTACAGTATGTGGATTAGAAGATAAGCTGCGCAGAGGAAATGCAAAGATCAGAGGACTAGTGGAGGGTGGTGAAGATGAGGACATCAAGGCTACAGTTTTATCTTTTCTACAGGCTGCCCTCCCTGATGTGGAACAAGAGAGCTTTGTAATTGATAAGATCTTTAGACTACCAAAGCCTGCTAGACTGCCCAGCGACGTCCCAAGAAATGTTCTGGTGTGCTTTTCATCCCCTAAGATTAGAGAGCAGCTCCTGTTCGCTATGAGAAATAAACCACTTATGCCAGAGCCTCTTTCCTCAGTGTCAGTATACTCAGACCTCTCCCCAGGGACACTTGCAAGAAGAAAAGATTTTGCCCCATATTGCGCCGTCCTCCGAGAAAGGGGATCATGTACAACTAGGGTACCCCGGTGCAGCTTAATTTCCGCTACAAAGGATGTCGGCACTCTTTCTCCTCACCCACCAGATTGGGGAAATCATTTAAAGAATGAAACTTCCCAAGATGCATCCCGTCATCGTCTCCCAAACAGGGATGTCGAGGAGGATCCTGCAACGGCACAGCGGGAGGGGGTGACCGAGGTTAAACTTCGGACTTTACATCTGTCCTGAGGGCATGGTTCAGATGTTGTTCCTGTTGTACCTTTATGGTCGTGACTTCCCTCCCCCCTACATCTAAGTGTAAATGGGACGGGGTCTAATTCCCCCCAAGAGACAGACGATTTCCGTCTAATTTTATCTTTGATATTTTTCTCCTTCCTTTGTTTTGTAGTTATCATATCCCTTGTTTGTCCACCACTTCTCCCCCCTTTCCTTGTCTTGTATTCACCCCCACCACCCTAGTTTTGTCTTTTCCTTCCCCCCTTCCTTCCTCCCCCCTCCTTTTCTCTATTTTCTGCTACTTATAGTCTTGGGTGGCTGTTGTATCAACTAAAATGAGCTTTAAAGTAGTCTCCCTAAATGTGAGAGGGCTTAACTCTCCGAGTAAGAGATCATTTTTATGGAAAGAAGCTCTCCGATCTAAGGCGGACATTATGTGCATAAAGGAGTCACATCTCCTGGAGAGCGATAATAGCAGACTACGCCACAACAGATTTCCTCATATATATTTTGCAAACCATCTTGATAAGAAACGAGCGGGGGTGTGTATTCTGGTAAAAAACTCTATACAATTCACTTTAATAGATGCAAAGCCAGACCCAGCAGGGCGTTTTATTTTCCTAAAGTGTTCTATTACAGGGGAGATTTTCACCATCATTAATGTGTATGCTCCTAACGAGGGTCAGGTCAAATTTTTGAGGTCGCTGTTTGGGATGGTGGAGAGAGAGGTGCAAGGTCGTCTATTGATGTGTGGGGACTTTAACCTGATCCCAGACCGGTCACTGGACTGCTCTGGTCGAGATACGAGGAGAGGAAGTGAACTTGGTCCCTTGTGCAGAGAGCATCACCTCCATGACATCTGGCGATACCTGCATGCCTCTGAGAGAGACTATTCTTTCTACTCCCACAGGCATGGGACATACTCCAGGATCGACGTCTTCTTGGGGAGTGAGGACATGCTGGGGGCCTGTGTCTGTGCGGAGATGGGTCTGATCTCAGGGTCAGACCACGCGCCAGTGTCATTGGAGGTGACCTTGTGGGGTCAACGGAATCCTACTCGGACGTGGCGATTGAACGCAAACCTATTGTCGGATCGTTCTGTGGTACATTCCACGACGGGAAATATGTTGGACTTTTTTACACTTAATGACACTGGAGATGTCCCTGATGACACTCTATGGGAGGCACACAAAGCAGTGGTGCGCAGCCAACTTATCCAACAGGCTTCTCAACTGAAAAAGATGCACTAGAAGCTTCGCATGGAATTAATGTTGGAAATAGGGTGCCTAGAAGAGTTGAATAAGTCTAACTATGATTCCAGTCTAGCCTCACAGCTCCTGCTGCTGCGAAATCAGTTGAGGACCACATACAGGCAAACACACATACATTCATAACCAAGAAAAAAAAGAAAAGAGAGTAGTTAAAGAGATGCGCACACCAGATAATAGAGTACATTAACACACATCCCCCATGGCTGGCACACGTCCCCCATGGCTGGCACACGTCCCCTGTGGCTGGCACACGTTCCCCATGGCTGGCACATGTTCCCCATGGCTGGCACACGTCCCCCGTGGCTGGCACATGTTCCCTATGGGTGGCACACATCCCCTATGACTGGCACATGTCCTTTTTGCTGGTACACATCTTCTGTGGCTGGCACACGTCCCCTGTGGCTGCCACATGTCCCCCGTGGCTGGCACACGTCCCACGTGGCTGGCACATGTTCCCTATGGGTGGCGCACGTCCCCTATGGCTGGCACACGTCCCTTTTGCTGGTACACGTCCCCTGTGGCTAGCGCACGTCCCCCTGTGACTTGGAGACATCCCCCGTGGCTGGCACACGTCCCCGTGGCTGGCACACATCGCCTATGGCTGGCACACGTCCCCTGTGGCTGGGACATGTCCCCTGTGGCTGGCACTCATCCTCTGTGGCTGGCACACGTCCCCTGTGGCTGGCACATGTCCCTTGTAACAGGCACACATCCCCTGTGGCTGACACATGTCCCCTGTGGCTGGCACATGTCCCCTGTGGCTGGCACATGTCCCCTGTGGCTGGCATACATCCCCTTTGGCTGGCACATGTCCCCTGTGGCTGGCACATATCCCCTGTGGCTGGCACACGTCCCCCCTGTCCTGGCTATGGCCCCTATGCTCTTTCCTCACCCTCCTCCAGTGCTGTCCTTCGGGTCTCTCTCCTGCCGCTGCGCTCCTCCACTTCCTGCTTCTCAGTGTCGGTCATGTGATCAGCAGAGAGACATTGTCTCTGCGTGCCAGATCACAGCGGCAGCAGGGAGAGTGTGGAGTCAGCTGGAGATCAGCACTGGAGGAGGTAAGTAAAGCTTTTTTATTTTCTCTAGGCAGTAGCATGGGGGGGCTATATGGAACAAAGGGGGGCATGTGCCATCACTGGGGGGGTGGCACAGGCATATATAATATGCGCTGCTCCCCCAGTCCATCACCACGGTGCGGTTTCAGCACAATGGTGATGGTCAGCGGCAGTGCATATTATATGAGCGGGAGCAGGAAATCTCCCGCTGCCTCCTGCAGCCTCCACCAGCCCGCCCCAGCCTCCCCCAAGCCCCGGACAGGCTCCAGAGCCCTATCACCTCCCCTGCAGTATAATCCATCTAATCATTAGATAATGCGAACTGCGGCCCTGAACTGCTGATAAGTCACCAGCCGGGGGGGGCAAATGCCTCCCTGCCCCCGGGCCCAGTCCGCCCCTGCACATGCCCCCACCTTTATGTATAACCCCTCCATGCTGGCACATGCCCCCATTCAATGTTTATAGCCCTCCCATGCTGGCTCATGGCAGCCAACATTGTATATAGCCCCCCCATCCCCTCATAATAGTATCTGCCCCCATCATAGTATCTGCCCCTATCATAGTATCTGGCCCCCATGCTGCGGCACACATTAAAACAACAAGACATTTATACATCACCTTTCCGGCGAATCCCTGCAGCCACGTCCTCCGGTCTTCCTGCTTATGCCAGTGTCATGTGACCGGTGCAGCAGTGACATCATCGCTGCGCCGGTCACATGATTCCGGCATAAGCAGGAAGACCAGAGGACGCGGCGGTGTCTGAAGGGATTCGCCGGAAAGGTGATGCATAAATGGTTTGTTGTTTTAATGTGTTCCGCAGCATGGCGGCCAGATACTATGATGGAGGCAGATACTATGATGGGGGGGGCGAATACACATAGTGTAGTGCGATATGCACCGCTCCCCCTGCCTCTGATCGACAGGGTGATGCAGTGCATATTCATTACACTAATGAGCGGCCCCACGTGACCTGCTGCTCACTCTACAGCCTCCCCCTGCCTCCTCCAGCCCCCGGTCACCGCCCGCCCCACACAGCAATCTGTATGACTCGAGTATAAGCCGAAGGGGGCACTTTTCAGCACAAAAATTGTGCTGAAAAATTCGACTTATGCTCGAGTATATACGGTATTTAGTCATGATATGGCGTTATTATCCAATCACTTTCTAGTGGTGTTGTTGAAAAGCTAGATCAGAAAATCTGAACTCCAAACACTAAAACAATATACCGTATATACTCGCGTATAAGCCGACTTTTTCAGCCCAAAATTTGGGCTGAAAAGTCCCCCCTCGGCTTATACGCGAGTATATGTATATATACAGCCGCAGCCCCGGAGGTATACAGGCCCCCCCCATCAAGCTCCAGGGCCCCCCCCCTTGAGCGGCGTCCTGTAAAGGAATATCATACTTGCCAGTCTCCTGTCGCGCCGTCCGCAGCTGCCGACACACGCGATCCCGGGCTTCATTCAGCATCTTCCGCATTCCTTTAGTCGCGGGCAATGACGTCATTGCCCGCGACTACAGGAAGTCGGAATCCGGAAGACGCTGAATGAAGCCCGGGATCGCGTGTGTCGGCAGCTGCGGACGGCGCGACAGGAGACTGGCAAGTATGATATTCCTTTACAGGACGGCGCTCAAGGGGGGGGCCCTGGAGCTTGATGGGGGGGCCTGTATACCTCCGGGGCTGCGGCTGTATACAGCCCTGGGGCTGCGGCTGTATACAGCCCTGGGGCTGCGGCTGTATACAGCCCTGGGGCTGCGGCTGTATACAGCCCTGGGGCTGCTGCTGTATACAGCCCTGGGGCTGCTGCTGTATACAGCCCTGGGGCTGCTGTATACTACCTAAGGGCTGCTGTATACTACCTAAGGGCTGCTGCTGTATACAGCCCTGGGGCTTCTGCTGTATACAGCCCTGGGGCTTCTGCTGTATACAACCCTGGGGCTTCTGCTGTATACAGCCCTGGGGCTTCTGCTGTATACAGCCCTGGGGCTGCTGCTGTATACAGCACTGGGGCTGCTGTATACTACCTAAGGGCTGCTGTATACTACCACTGGGGCTGCTGTATACACCACTAGGGCTGCTGTATATACCTCTGGGGCTGCATATACCTCTGGGGCTGCATATGGGGCTGCATATACCTCTGGGGCTGCACATGGGGCTGCATATACCTCTGGGGCTGCATATACCCCTGGGGCTGCATATGGGGCTGCATATACATATGGGGCTGCATATACCTCTGGGGCTGCATATGGGGCTGCATATACCTCTGGGGCTGCATATGGGGCTGCATATACCTCTGGGGCTGCATATGGGGCTGCATATACCTCTGGGGCTGCATATACCTATGGGGCTGCATATACCTCTGGGGCTGCATATACCTCTGGGGCTGCATATGGGGCTGCATATACCTCTAGGGCTGCATATACCTCTGGGGCTGTATATACCTCTGGGGCTGCTGTATACTACCACTGGGGCTGCTGCTGTATACTACCACTGGGTAGGCTGCTGTATACCTCACTGCTGGGGGTTGTATACCTGTGCTGGAGTCCACCCTCGGCTTATACGCGAGTCAATAAGTTTTCCCAGTTTTTGGGGGCAAAAGTAGGGGGGTCGGCTTATACACGGGTCGGCTTATACACGAGTATATATACGGTATTAAAAAAATGAACCATATCTTAAATCTAAAATGTTGTTGAAGGGTGGAAAGTCACTCTAAAAAACGAATTCATCATTACTTCTTTGCAATTGCACATTAAGACTTAAGAAAGCAGTACCCGAGCACAGCGACAAGGATTTTGTTATTTTTGCAGTGGTGCAATCATCTGTTTAACAGGCGTAAAAATCCTATGGTCATGAGGCTACAAGCTGTATAATTTATCCTGGTTATAATTCCATGAGAGATTCTCTATAATGGAATAAATATTCACTTATGCCAATGTTTAATATTCTAAGTGTATAATGGAAAATTATCATTTTTAAAATATTACTATATAATGGTGACACATCCATGTGCTCAGTGTGTGAAATAACAGCTTGGCCAAAACCTCTCAACTTTGATAGCAGCAAGCTGAATAACATGAACAGATGTTTATAGTTCTGTGACCTTACTGTAAGTGGAAATGAATCCAGTTTTATGTAACTGGAATCTGATTTTACCCAATGTGTAAATTTCATATTTTCATTTCTTCCTATCTCTAAACTGTTTGGAGAATGAAGAGTTCTGTAGAGTATATTTGATTTACCTTCACTTGATAGATAAACATAACTATTCTTGCATTTGTTTACAGTGCTTTGAAAAAGTATTCGTACCCTGTGTTCATTTGCACGTTTTTTCACTTTACACCAACAAACTTAAATGTATTTTACTGCTATTTCATGTGATATACAAACAATACAGTGAAGGAAATAATTATTTGATCCCTTGCTGATTTTGTATGTTTGTCCACTGACAAAGATATGAACAGTCTATAATTTTAAGGGTAGGTTAATTTTAACAGTAAGAGATAGAATATCAAAATCCAGAAAATCACATTGTCTAAATTACATGAATGTATTTGCATTTTGAAGAGAGAAATAAGTATTTGATCCCTCTTGCAAACAAGACTTAATACTTTGTGGCAAAACCCTTCTTGGCAAGCACAGCAATCAGATGGTTTTTGTAGTTGATGATGAGGTTTGTGCATATGTCAGGAGGAATTTTGGTCCACTTCTCTTTGCAGATCATCTCTAAATCATTAACATTTTGAGGCTGTTGCTTGGCAACTCAGAGCTTTAGCTCCTCCATAAGTTGTTTATGTGTTTAAAGTCTATAGACTAGCTAGGCCACTCAATGACCTTAATATTCTTCTTTTTGAGCCACTCCTTTGTTGCCTTGGCTGTATGTTTTGGGTAATTCTTGTGCTGGAAGACCCAGCCATGGCCTATTTTTAATGTCTTGGCGGAGGGAAGGAGGTTATCACTCAGGATTTTACGTTACATGGCTCCATCCATTGTCCCATTGATGCAGTGAAGTAGTCCTGTGCCATTATCAAAGAAACACCCCCAAAACATAAATGTTTAAACTGCCATGCTGACTGTGGGGTTGGTGTTCTTTGGGTATATGCATAATTTCTCTTACTCCAAACACAGCGAGTAGAGTTAATGTCAAAGAACTCAATATTTGAGTGGTCCCAGCTGCCTTGAGATCATTAACAAGTTCACCCTGTGTATTGTAGGCTTAGCTCTCATGTTCCTCATGATCCTGGATACACCGTGAGGTAAGATTTGACATGGAGTTCCAGATCGATGTCACTCATTTTGTATTTCTTCCATTTTCTTACTATTGCCCCAACAGTTGTCTCGTTCTCACCCAGCATGTTACTTATGGTTTTGTAGCCCATTCCAGCCTTGTGCAGGTCTAGGATCTTTCCTCTGACATCTTAGGCTGGTTTCACACTGCAGTTTTTTTTCCTGATCAGGTTCGATCAGGTTTGTGTGCCAAAATCAGGAGAGGAACCAGGAGAGGAACTTGCAGAGAAAAACTATAATTGAAAGATTGAAACCTGTTCTGAGGCTGGCTTCACACTGCAGGTCAGATCCGATCCGAGCGGATCAGCACACAGAACCGAGGGCTAATATGCCCTCCAGGTACGGTGTGCACCCACACGCAGCTGCCGCCACTGATGAATCAGGACCGCGGCTGGCAGGGAGCTAGCCACGGTCCTGAAACATCTGTGGTGTGCAGCCGCAGGGGTCCGGTTCCCAGATCTTCCCGGATCCGGGCGAATCCGGGGGAATCCGGGACAATCCGGAATTGCCAATTAGAAGAGATATTCTCCTCTCGGACACAAAAACGCTGCAAACAGCTTTTTTGTGTCCGTGGGAGAATACTGAATTATCCCAAATTGTTCCGGACACATAGAAACCGGAAGGCAGAGAGCTGTCATCCGCTTCTATCTGGCCCCATAGGCTGCTATGGGCCAAAATCCGGATCGGATGTGACCCGCAGTGTGAAGCCAGCCTGTGTTTTGGAGACACTCCTGGTTTTGGCACACAAACCTGATCGGGGAAAAAACTGTGGTGTGAAACCAAACCTTAGAAAGCTCTTTGGTCTTGCCTATGTGGTAGAGCTTAGAGTCTGACTGATTAATTGAGTGTGTGGACAGGAGTCTTTTATACAGGTGACAAATTAAGAACATTTAACTGGTCTGTAGGAGCCAGAACTCCTAATGGTTGGTAGGGGATCAAATTCTTATTTCTCTCTTCAAAATGCAATACATCTATATAATTTTGAAAATGTGATTTTCTGGATTTTATTTGTAATATTCTATCTCTCACTGTTAAAATTAACCTACCCTTAACATATTTGTCAGTGGGCAAACTTGCAAAATCAGCAAGGTATCAAATACTTATTTCATTCACTATATGTACCAAGTATTTGTGAAGTGTTAAGGAAAGGATGCATGTTTTTTCATATAGTTTAAAAAATAAACCTGAAAATTGTGACCGTGAATTTCTTTACAACACATGTGGGTCAATACTTTATATAACCACCTTTTGCTGCAATTACTACTGCAAATTTTTTAGGGTATGTCTCTTACGCATCTAGAAGATTTAGGTCTGGACTTTGACTGGACCATTCAAACACATGAGTATACTTTCAGGTGCACTCACAATGGGGTATAGCCAGCATATAACATGGCTGAATGCTATCTGATGATTTATTGGATAGCACTTGGTCCAATGTTATACTATGGAGCAGTGCTGATTAGTGATTTTTATCTCATGCTGATATGGCATTAGCAAAAAAATCAGTGTGCTATCATGGGCAGTGTATCTCGGCTTGCTCACACCCTTATGCTAGGGACACATTAATGCTAAACAGGGGGTTGGCGCTAGAAACATAGGTTTTGGCAGCATAAACGTGGTGCTACCGCCATGGTAGTGCCGCATTAACGCTGCCAATGTTATCTATCGAGACACGGCCCGCAGCACGGCCATCTGATTGAAATCTCGCGTTATTTCCTAACGCGAGAAAAGATGCTTTCAACAACGTCTTTTCACGCGTTAGGAAATAACGTGAGATTTCACTCAGATGGCCACGTTGGAATGCGCTAGGGGATGCCTCTCCATAGGATAACATTGGCAGCGTTAACGTGATGCTATCATGGCGGCAGGCCCATGCGTTTATGCTGCCAAAACCTACATTTTTAACGCTACCCCCTGTTTAGCGGTAATGTGACCCTAGCCATAGGATGCGTTCACACACTGCGTATTTGCTGCATTTTTTTTTAAGTGTGTGCTCATCACAAACCAGGAGTGGTGGATTAAATAAAGAAGTGGAGCATTGTTTCCATTACACTTTTCCTCTGATTGTTCCACCCTTGGTTTTGTGATGAGCTTGCGCGTAAAAAATGCAGCGAATGCGCAGCATGTGAAAGCATCCTTACAGTTCCATGGGGGCAAGTGAAACTTTCAGACTTGTTTGTCATCTGAGTGCAGTCCGATAAACACAAAGAAAGGCAATGGAAAAGATGGGGAGATTAATCTCTTCCTTTTCTCCTCATTTGTGCTTTCATTCTTGCATGCTAAAGAATCAGAGCACAGTACAATGACACACAGCTCACACTCACACCAGAGTTTGGGCCAAGTGTCATTAACATATCACATCAAATACTCTTGTATTGGATGCTATATACTAGTATGAGCGCACCCTAAATCTAAACCTTTTCATTGCAGCTCTGACAGTATGTTTATGGTCATTCTCCTGCTGGAAGGTGAACCTATGTTAAAATCTAAAGTCTTTTGCAGCCTCTAACAGGTTTACCTCCATGATTGCCCTGTATTTAGCTATATGTATCTTTGCATCAACTCTAACCAGCTTCGGTGTTCCTGGTAAAAATAAAAAGCATGATGCTGTCACCACCATCATAATGGTGGGGATGGTGTTTTCTGGGTGATGTGTAGTGCTAGTTTTTTGCCACATAAAGCATTTTGCATTTAGCCCTACTAGTTTGGTCTCATCTGTCCAGAGCACCTTTTTTCACGTGCTAGCTGTGTCCCTTAAATGGCATGTGGATGAAGGTGCTCTGGTCAGATGAGATCAAAGTAGAGCTTTAAAAAAAGTATTTCTTCATCACGCTGAAAATACCAGCCGCACCGTCAAACATGGTGGTGGCAGCATCATCCTTTGGGATACTTTTCTTTGGTGTGGACAGGAAAGCTGGTCATGGTTAAAAGGAAGATTCTCATAGGAAGTTTTGGTCATTTTTTTTTCATAACATACAATTGAAGGTAGTGATTGAATCCATATTTGGCATCGCACTCCTCTTATCAATCTATTGCTGTTTTTAGTAAATCCTTTATGCCTATAATGCACCACAACTTTTTTTTCTTGTACTGCTCTGGTGGTGCTTTATATGTAAGTCCCCTGAACATATACTCCTCTTCCACTGCCTTCATTCTTTTCAAGCGGCACTGTAGTCGCTCTGCAGTGCAAAGTGACTAGCCGTCAGTGACAGTGTTTTCATAGAGCATGTCGGAGGTCACTTTTCAACATGCGAGTCTCATTTTGGCCTTGTTCTGGCTCTCATAGGGATGCAATCAGCACCTGTGATGTTGCTTCTGACTTTCGGCCAGTCAGTAGCTACGAGCACAAGATGGCAGCAGGGGACTGGAGTGAGCTTGGTGGCTGGGGGTTTACATTTATACTATAACTACAGCGGTGGAAAAAAAAAAGCCACTCTAGTGGTGCTTCAAGTTTGTAGACCACGTATGTAAGAATATAGAGGGCTCAACGTATGAAAGTGGGTGCTCCAGTGAAAAACAGTCCGATTAAAATAGTATAGACCGGGCACACCTAGTTAGAAAAGATGCAGGTTCCACGAGAGGATTATGGTGCAAAAAAAACGTGTTATTTTTATTTTTTGTCACACAGCACATAGATCATAGACCAACGTTTCGTGCACATCTCCCTGACTCACTGAAGAGACACATCACAGGTTTCTCACCCTCAGAGCCTTGTCTCTGTTACCTGCAGAACCTTTTTCCAAAGAGATGTGCCCAAGTTTCTTATATGAATAATTAGGACTGTCATAAAAAAGTACGCCTGGTGATTTTTCTAGTTCAAAAGACCTCAACCACCAGTACTATTCTTGTACCCTGAAGAAGGCCTGCGAGCCGAAACGTTGGTCTATGATCTATGTGCTGTGTGGCAAAAAATAAAAATAACACGTTTTTTTTGCACCATAATCCTCTCATGGAATCTGCATCTTTTCTAACTAGGTGTGTCTGGTCTATACTATTTTAATCAAGTTTGTAGACCTTGACAAAAGAGAGGAAAGTTTGATAGTGAATTTATTATCTACAGTGAAGTTCTTCTTGTCAAGGCAGATGTGTATGCATAACTTAGTCAACTTGTGCGTTAAGTACCTCTATTTTATAAGTATAGTCTATATATTAATAATGCAGTCTGATATTCATTTATTTAATGCACTTTAGCTGTACATAGCGTGTTTCTGCACTTGTTTATATATCTCTCCTGGATCTTGTTAGAGCTCAAATTCTAATTGATACACATATATGTCATATTTTTTTACATTTTTTTGCGCTTTGATTAGCTTCAGATTAGCAGCCTGCACTAGTGCAGTAATTGCAAGCTATATTAGTCAAACAAAACACATTTTTTCAATAAAAAAATTGCAAATCTTCATTTGTCAAAAAAAGTACAGGCAATATAAGGTTACATTTAGACACATCGTTTTTGAACGGTTTTTATGCATCCGTTTTTTGCACTGCATTGCAGAAGACGGATCACTCAAATGGAATCCCAGCAAAGTCAATGGATTTTCATTTTTTGCCATTCAGACAGGGAATTTGTTGAGTGATCTGTTTTTATCCTGGAAAAGTGCTCCATCAAAGCATGTTAGGCTAGGGTCAGACCTGCGTCAGCCTTCAGGCTGATGATTCAGTTTAAAACTTAGTTTTTCTCAGCCTGAGCGTATAGTGTTAACAGCATGTAACTAGGGATGAGCGAGTACTGCAAGAATTGGACTCGCTATATTCGCAACGAGTAGGTCCCGGTACTCGGTACTCATTGTGAGTATAGCGAGTCCAATGGCAGTGAATGGGCGGGCGAGTACTTTCGCAGTGTATCTATATATACACTGCGAAAGTGCACTAAAAGTGAATAAAAGTTGTTAAAAAATAAAAAAATATACTCACCTATCCGATGGCTGCATCAGAAGCGGCAAAAAAGACATCCGATAAACGTGAAGGACCTGTGAGTCTGACCGCCAATCAGATGGCTGGTAGTGATCTGGAAAATCAGATGGCCAGACGTCACAAACCATGTGATCGCTACCAGCCACCTGATTGGCCAAATTGTCAGGTCTTGAACGTGCATCAATGACCTGGCAATCTCGCCAATCAGGTGGCTGGTAACGATCACATGATTTGTGACGTCTGGCCATCTGATTGGCTGTCAGACTCACAGGTCCTTCGCGTTGATCGGATGTCTTCTTTGCCGGTCCCGATGCAGCCATCAGATAGGTGAGTATGATATATTTTTTATTTTATAACAACTTTTATTCACTTTTATTTGCAATTTCGCAGTGTATATATAGATACACTGCGAAAGTTAAAGGACTACTCGCTACTCCCGAGTAATCACAAGAAACTCGGGGAGTAGTGAGTAGCCCGAATATCGTTACTATTCGGCCAGTACCGAATAGTAACAATTCTACTCACTCATCCCTACATGTAATGCTATGCGCCGGCTTCCTATTCATCACTATGGATACCTGATGTTTCGCGCAGCCGCCAGCTCCACACACAAAGACCAGATATGCACTATTGCAGAGTGCACAGGAAACACGGTTTGCAGCGTTTTCCTGTGTGCTCTGCAATAGCGAATATCCGATCCTTGTGAGTGGAGCCGGTGGCTGCACAAGGCATTGGGTATCCATAGTGATGAATAGACAGCCGGTGCATAGCATTACCGTTCATGCCGTTAACGCTATGCGCTCAGGCTCAGAAAAACTAAGTTTTAAACGGAATTGTCAGCCTGAGGGCTGATGCTGGTCTTACCATAGCCTTAGTTTCTGTGGCATTTTTCTCATTTACTTTTTCTACAGGAGCCATTCTAAATGGAAAAAAAATGCAGCACACAAAATGCAGAAAAAAACGGATCAAAAATACAGTGTGATGCATTTTTTGAAAAGCTGATCAGTTTTGTAGCTGAAAAACGGATCCAAAAACGGTGTGTCTGAATGTAGCCTAATAAACAGTGCCTAAAAGGCGAATATTGCCTTCAACAATATTTTACTGTGTGAAGTTGCAAATGAGGCTTCATAAACTTGTCTGTCAACTGATTTAACAGTACTTAAGATGTTCATAACTGTTGCAATTTTAATATGATACATTTCAAATCACTAAACAGTTGTGAGAAAAATGGGTTGCTCTAAAGACCTCTCTGATTTTAAAAATGGTACTGTAATAGAATGCCACAGTTTGTAAAAATTCTTCCTTCCTTAATAGTTTCGCGATCTAATTTGAGAGATATTATGGAAAAGACCAAGCTTTTAGGAGGCACGACAATTAAACTACAAAGCGGCAGTCCTTGTAAATTTACAGTGCAAGGATGCAAAGTGCAGAGTTGCGTAGTAAATAAAAGTCATCAATGCTCTGTTGAATAATTGCAGCCTTCCAAACTTCTTCTCATGTAGAAACATCATCAAGGAGATTTATGGGAAGATTTTGTATGGCCAAGCAACTGCAAGCAAGCCTTTCATCTGCAAACACAATGCCAAGCATCAGATTGAATGGTGCAAAGCATGCCACCACTGGATTCTAGAGTAGTGGAAACTTATTCTGGGAACCTTCAAAAGAAGCCTAAAGACCCACCTCTTCTGCCAAGCCTACAACCTGCCCTGAGACCTGGTCCACCGCACCGCCTCACAACCGGCACCTCCCCCTCCTACTATATCCCCACCCGACCCCTCGTAGACTGTGAGCCTTCGCGGACAGGATCTTCTCCCCTTTTGTATCTGTATGACCAAGTTGTCCACATTTATTGTACTTGTCCTTGTCTGCCCTTTTACCATGTAAAGTGCCATGGAATTTAATGGCGCTATATAAATAAATAATAATGATTCTGTGGTATGAAAAATTATACTTCTCTATCTGGAGACGTTACTTGTCTGTCAGCATTGTGCCAACTGTAAAGATTGTTGAAAGAGGGATAATGCTTTAGGTTGTTTATCAGGGGTTGGCCTAGGCCAGTTTGTTCCAGGTAAATGAAATCATATTGCTTCAGTATACAACACATTTTGTACAACTATAAGCTTACGATTTAGTGTGAACAAGTTGAGAGAAACTTATTTCTGGTTTAACATAGCTGTGCCACAGTGCACAACAGAAGGTACATAAATGCATGGTTGGGTAATTTTGAAGAAATTGACTGGTCTACACAAATTCCTGTCTTTAACTCCATAGAACACTTTTGGAATTAACTAGAATGGAAATATGTGCAAAGCCTTCTTCAGGTTCCTTTACACGCCACATCCAGAGGAGACATTTTTGGCAGCGATATTTCTTGCTGGAATTATCGCCGCCAAATTGCCTCCTTATTGTGGCTTGTATTTTGGGAATTTGGCGGCGATAAAACCAATGTAACGGTACTTTCACATCAGCATTTTTTTAAAATCGCGGCAGTTGCGTTTTTTTTCGCGGCCGCACCTGCCGCAAGTGCCAAAACCACACTTGCCGCACCTGCCGCAAGCCCGCATATACATTGTATGGGGCTTGCCACAAGTGTGCCGCAAGTGCAGCCGTTATGCGGTAATCGCGGCAGTTGCGGTTTTTTTCACCGCAACTGCCGCGATTTAAAAAAAACGCTGATGTGAAAGTAGCTTTACCTGGTTTCGATTTTAGAGCAGTGCTGTAATTGGTTTTATCACCGCCAAATTCCCCAAATACACGCCGCAATAAGGAGGCAATTTGGCGGCGATAATTTCAGCAAGAAATATCGCCGCCAAAAATGTCTCCTCTGGTTGTGGCGTGTAAAGGTACCCTAATGCAATATCAATGACTAACCATGCAAATGCTCTTCTGGATGAATGGCCAAAATTTCATATAGGCACACTCCAACTCTTATAGATGCCTTTCCAGAAAAGTTTAAGTTGTTTTAGCTCAAAGAGGGAGAGAATAATTCCATGATATCGCCTATAGATTTTGCCTGGGATGTATTAAAAAGTCTTGTAGGTGTAATGTGTGACGTTTAGATTTGTGAATCTATATAGTGTATCTATCTAATCTATGCGAGTGATTAATTAAAACTGCCGTAGCACATGCCAGTCTTAAAGCGTTACCGCCAGTTACATTTTTATTCAATAATAATGTAGAACAAGTGATTTTAATAAACTCTCTAATATACTTCATTAGAAAATTCTGCTTGGTTACCATTCATAAACCTTCCACAAGGTGTCCCCACTGCACTGTGTGTGAAGCAGACAAATGTTTATTATAAGGGCCACGTCACACACACACAGATAATTGTGCAGAGATTGTTCGCAGATCTCTGGTTGCAGTGAAATCATGGACACATTGTTCCATTTTGTGGCTGTGTACAAATGTAAGAATCTGTCCATGATTTCATTGCAACCAGAGATCTGCGAACAATATCTGAACAGATATCTGTGTGTGTGACGTGGTCCTAACTCAGATTCGTCTTCAGTGAATGCAGGGCATGAATCCATTAAAGAGAATAGGGGTGTGGCATACACTGCTGACTGCAGCTCATGAAGAAACAGTGTATCAGATTACTCATGGTACAGCACAGTTGCAAAGCAATCTCAGAAGGTCAGGATCAGGGCAAGCTCGTCAGAAGTTATGAAAAATCTGTAATTTGCCTCGAAACAGATCAGTCACAATCTCTGTTAACTCCTTCTCTGCTGGCTCCCCATACAGCTCAGGATCTCTCTTGTCCTTTCTCTGCTGTCACATTGCACTGCTCCCTATCAGCTAAAAATGTGACAAATAAGTCATATGGCACAAAAAAGCATTATCTAAGGCTGCCTTCAGACTTGCAGATGCATCTGCAGCGTTTTGCAGATGCATCTGCAAGCATCTGCATGCAGACCGGGGCCCCTATGTTTATAATGGAGCGCACGGCGGTCTGCAGATGCTTGCAGATCGCCGTGCGCTCTCATTGCCCGCCATTAGTGATCTGTGCGCAGGCGGATGCCTGCGCACAGATCACACACTCTCGCCCGCACCAGGGACGCGACATGCTGCGTCCCGGGTGCGGACGCGGGACACCGGAAGGAGCAGATATGGTCCGCATCCGCACCCGAACGCAGCAAACGCTGCCAAACGCAGGCACTATACGTTCCTATGTTAAACATAGGAACGCAGTGCGCATGCGTTTGACTGCGTATGGGAACGCAGCATACGCTGAGGCGCCAAACGCTAATGTGAAGGCAGCCTTAGCTGCTGTGTGATCCATCATTAACAACCAGTGCAGTATTGAGGTTTTTTTCTTTTTTTTTTTAATTAAATGACATTTACACTTTAATGAAGCACTACATGGAATGCACAGACCTAATACATTTTGCTTAATGAATCAGGCGCAGTCATCAGAAATGCATGCCAACCACAGCCTAATGTACATTTCTGGGGTAAGGCTGTCTTCACATTTGCTTTTCTGTCTGCATGCGGAGGGCATGCAGATGCAAACGCAGGGCAAACGCTGCCATACTAATATGAACGCAGTAGAGATTCTCCGCATGCGTTCACATCAGTATAGTGCCCGGCCAGCCAATTAGCAGTCTCGGTGGTGGCTGGAAGGCAGAGATCAGCGGCAGAGATGTTCTCCTCGCGGCCGCCGTCGAGATCACTGACTGGCCACCGGGAGAGATTTCAATGTGATCTGCAGCGTGCTCCTGCGCTGTCATGTAGAGGACACTGCGGATCCATTGAGATCCATGCATTTTTTGTGCAATTGCGGTCGCTTGCTGATAAAACAAGCGCCCGTGAAAGCACAATAAATACAACATGAAGAAACGGAGATCCACCGGTGCAATGCTTCTTAATTCTTTATTCCATGAATATAAAATTAAAATCCTTCAGCAATCTAGCAAACGCTAGACACGTTTCAAAAGTAACCCTTCCTCAGTCGTTAGCTAACGAGGATTCATGATTTATGGTTGCCATGCCATTACACCAGGTGCTGGAGTCCAGGGGTAATTAGACGGTGGAGCGGCTCTCCACTTCCCCTTTCCTTATCCTGCATTAATAAATGGAGCAGTCTGTGTTCGGAGGGCGGAGGGTGCATAAATGATGCGTATCCGAACGCAACCGCAACCGAATGCAGCCAAACGCAACTACTATGCATTCCCTTTTTAAACATAGGAACGCAATGCTCATGCGTTTGGCTGCGTTCTGTTATGCTACGTTCCGAACTCTAATGTGAATCCTGCCTAAGTTATGACACCTTATGTTAAATTTGCTGGCCAAGTGTGACCACACCCCATACTGTCCATGTTCTGGCCATTCTACTCTCAAAAATAATGCAACTTATTAGGGTTTTTACAACAGATTTCTAGCAAAAATATACTAATAAATCGCCCCCAGTGTATATATAGCCCTGATAATTATAATGGCTTCACTTTTATTAAAATCACAGTGTTTGTTGCTCTTGGCTTTGAGTACTAAAGGGGATAACCTATTATATCTGTATTGATTCACTATGTAGTAGATTAAGTAGAGTGTATTACTGCACTCTGATCACCGTGACTATTGTTCTGTTTTGTATTTAATGTCTATCGTTGTTTTCAGCCCAATGAGCTAAACCAGTCGTGTACAATTCTTTCCAAATCTATTTTGGCTGTAGATATTCTCAGTGTCCTCAGTAACGATTACATATGCTGTTTTACACATTTACCTAACTGCGAAATGCACATTGTGGACATTTGCTCGCGTACAGAATTTCATTTATCATATCATTATCACCCTGTTTAGTGCATTGCAGTGTTTATTTTAGAGTTTCTATTCAGGGTTCTGTATGTTAGCTCAAAACACCAGTGAGTAATTATAATTTAATTATGCATGAAAGTATAATTCACTCTTCTTTATTGCTTATAAAATAGGTAAACACACATTTTAAGCAAATTCCAAATTGAAAAGCCCGCACTCCTCTCCCCCCAAAAATAATCAGATGAGTCTGTTTGTTTGTTTCGGAATGATAGTGATTTTTTTTTTGCATTTTTTTTGCATTTTGTTTTTGAAAAATATTCAAGTGTCGTTGTTTTATTTCTTTCCTAGGGCAAACTGTTACCCAGTAGTCTAAACTTCATTTGCCTAAATTCAGTAATCTAAGCAAGTCACAGTTACCATGGTTACAATTCCCAATTCTCCGTACTTACTTGGGAATGGTGGCATAACAATGCCTTTTTTTTGTCTTCTGTATCTAAGCATATTTTTAAGCGAAGGTAAAAGGAGTATTCCCATCAAGACCATCTGCTTCATTGTTATACTGAATTTGTCGTTTGACTGACAAGGTGGCCATTGTGATGTTAAAATGGTACTTTGTAGCCATTGTTACAGTTCCTAATTAAGAAAAGAAAGCAACAAAGAATATGCATCACCCTAAATTCTTTTTGTTTGGTATCCTGTGATAATTATTACAATGGAGTATGGACGTTTCTTCATAATTCTAATCGCTTTGAGAATGGTTCAGAGGAATAACAAAAGCTGCAGGACAGCATACAGCGTCCTGTACTGAAGAAATAGCCGGATGTGCTGTATTTATGATTAATACTGTAAAAAACATTTAAATGTAATATTGTGCTTAAATGTTACGATTTGGGCTGGCGTTATAGATCTACTGAGTGTTGGTTATGGAGGGTTAATTAGGCTGTAAAATACTACATTAAGGAAGGGATAAACAGGGATTATTAATTTTTTGTGCCAGCTGTTCCTTGGCATGTACGACAAACATGTCATGGCAGTTCCAACATCCTAAATAAGACGATGTGACAGACTGCCTCAATGATCACATGCCAATAGGCAAATGCATGCCAGCTCATCTGTTCACAGTACTGAGCATGGCTATGCAGAGAATAATCTGCCGTACACTGCAGCCTTCAGAATCACATTTTGCATCCCACAGGTCTCATGCCTTGCAAATTCTCAAAGGAAGACTGCATGTCCAATCTTATGAAAGCTAATGCTGTTCTAAAAATGTTGTTGACACTGCTGGAAGACAGAAGTACGCAAGTAAACGATCACATACTTGGAATTATGTAAAATTGTTATGCCTTGTAAGGCCACGTTAAAATGAGCAATGTTTCAAGTATCTGTAGTTTAAAAGCCGAAAATCAAAGATATTTTGTACTAAGTAGATATGTATGCCGTATGTAAGGATGTGGTGGACGGCTCAAAATCAGGAGTGAGGTATAAAAGATGACATGAATGGCATAAATAAAGACAACCTCTTTCTTCCAAAAAATATTTGAAGTCTCACTAGTCTACAGATAGTGATGAGCGAGTGTATTCGTCACTATTCACACAAATAGTACGGTATTCGCATTACTCGTTATTTTGTGAATTTTTCTGTACTCGCTTCACTATATTTCGATATCCCGCCCTGCAGTTTTAACGCCTCCTTTGCACCCACTAATCATGCTGGGCTTCTTAATCAATCACAGTAATGCCGCAGACATCTTGGTTGTGGCCTTACTGTGATT
>JARQOC010000004.1:297536216-297570441 GCA_033576535.1 Allobates femoralis | reverse complement strand
TTGCTCAGGATGTGTAATCATGAGCAATCCGGTTCCCGTATACTTTGCTTATCCCGGCTACCGCCGGCATAAGCACAGTGCTTAAACTGTTAAAAAAGCTGTAATGTTAATATTAATTTTTGGCCATCATGTCTCTAAGGGGTGCCTACCCCCCTAGAGACATGCTACTTACTTAGGTGGGCATGTCAGGGGTTAATTCCTCAAGTACAGTATTGCCGAGTACTGTCGACTCTGTACAACTTTTATCAATGAACCCGGCAGCTTCCCTGACAGCTGCACATACTATACCTATTTTAGGTATAGTATGTGCACTGTCCGAGGTCCTGAAGGCTTATACAGTAAGATCTATGGGCAGGGCTGCCGGGATAAGCAAAGTATACGGGAACCGACAATCCGGTTATCGCAATGCGGTTCCCTCCACACATTTTTCATAAAAAATGTGTGGGACCACAATTGCGTTCACCGCATCCGGATCTGGATGCGGTGGACGCAATTCGATTTTAAAGTGTGACCCTAGCCTAACAGTTTAAGCACTTTGCTTATCCCAGTGGGAGCCGGGATTAGCAAAATATACGGGAACCGGATTGCTCAGGATGTAATCCTGAGCAATCCGGTTATCGCATTGCGGGGCACAGAACCGCTCCAAAAACTGCAGCCTGCATGATATTTGACGCAGGCTGCAGAGCCGGAGGCGGTAACCGGATTGCTTGTAAAGCAATCCGGTTTTTATAATAGGCTCCTATGAGGAGCGTTTCCTGCTCCGGTTTTGAGCTTTTTAAAAGCTCAAAACCAGATCAGGTTTTAAAAAGAAAAAAACCCTGAAGTGTGACCCTAGTCATAATACATCTTTTCATATACCAACATTTATAAAAACTCAAGTCTTTCCATGCTTCTATTGCTGGACTGTGCTTAAATATCCAATATTTGGCCACTAGTTTCTGAGTAATATATAAGATTATGTATAATGGCAAGCTGTATTTTGACAGAACCTTAGTTAAATCCATTCCACCTAGCACACATCATATTGGGCCTCCCCTAGAGACATGATGGGCAAAATTAATATTAACAATACAGCTTTTTTAAGGCTAGGGTCACACATCCGTTTTTGTTTTTTTTTAAAACCTGATCCGGTTTTGAGCTTTTAAAAAGCTCAAAACCGGAGGGGGAAATGCTCCTCATAGGAGCCTATTATAAAAACAGGATTGCTTTACAAGCAATCCGGTTACCGCCTCCGGCTCTGCAGCCTGCGTGAAAAATCATGCAGGCTGCAGTTTTCAGAGCGATTCTGTGCCCCGCATTGCGATAACCGGATTGCTCAGGATGTGTAATCATGAGCAATCCGGTTCCCGTATACTTTGCTTATCCCGGCTACCGCCGGCATAAGCACAGTGCTTAAACTGTTAAAAAAGCTGTAATGTTAATATTAATTTTTGGCCATCATGTCTCTAAGGGGTGCCTACCCCCCTAGAGACATGCTACTTACTTAGGTGGGCATGTCAGGGGTTAATTCCTCATGTACAGTATTGCCGAGTACTGTCGGCTCTGTACAACTTTTATCAATGAACCCTGCAGCTTCCCTGACAGCTGCACATACTATACCTATTTTAGGTATAGTATGTGCACTGTCCGAGGTCCTGAAGGCTTATACAGTAAGATCTATGGGCAGGGCTGCCGGGATAAGCAAAGTATACGGGAACCGACAATCCGGTTATCGCAATGCGGTTCCCTCCACACATTTTTCATAAAAAATGTGTGGGACCACAATTGCGTTCACCGCATCCGGATCTGGATGCGGTGGACGCAATTCGATTTTAAAGTGTGACCCTAGCCTAACAGTTTAAGCACTTTGCTTATCCCAGTGGGAGCCGGGATTAGCAAAATATACGGGAACCGGATTGCTCAGGATGTAATCCTGAGCAATCCGGTTATCGCAATGCGGGGCACAGAACCGCTCCAAAAACTGCAGCCTGCATGATATTTGACGCAGGCTGCAGAGCCGGAGGCGGTAACCGGATTGCTTGTAAAGCAATCCGGTTTTTATAATAGGCTCCTATGAGGAGCGTTTCCTGCTCCGGTTTTGAGCTTTTTAAAAGCTCAAAACCAGATCAGGTTTTAAAAAGAAAAAAACCCTGAAGTGTGACCCTAGTCATAATACATCTTTTCATATACCAACATTTATAAAAACTCAAGTCTTTCCATGCTTCTATTGCTGGACTGTGCTTAAATATCCAATATTTGGCCACTAGTTTCTGAGTAATATATAAGATTATGTATAATGGCAAGCTGTATTTTGACAGAACCTTAGTTAAATCCATTCCACCTAGCACACATCATATTGGGCCTCCCATTTAACTTCAGATTGTATATTCAAAGTATCCATAACTTCTTGTCAAATACCAATGTAGCTTTAGACACCATCAGAAATGATTAATCATATTTTCCCTTCTTTAAGGCATTTTGAACAGTTTAAGTTTTTTATTAAGTCCCATTCTATGCATTTTCTTCTTGAGGGTGAAATACATTTTATGAATTATAAAATATTGAGATTTAAGGAGTGTATAAAGGACTTGAATTGTGGTGATAAACAACATGCTCACAAAATGTTCAGTAGAAATGTGCAAACCTTTCAAGGTTCAATTCGGTTTGATTCGCCAAATTTCCCGGTGTTCGCCGAATAGGTCGACGAACAGTTTAACTAAATTATCCAAACCCTATTGAGCTCATTGGGAGGCAAAACCAAAGGCAGACAATTCATTCAAGGGGGCCCAAAATTGACAAAACAGCGTATCTGCATTACTGTTAAGCCCCACCTTTGTAGCACAGCCATTAGCTTCCTAGACTATTAACATAAGAAATATTGAGGTGGATGAGTGACAGATGTATGCCTAGTGGGATGAGAGCCCTCATACCTCATGCAACAGCTCAAACAGCTTTTTGGCTCTGCCATCCTCAGGTGGCACCAATATTAGCTTCTTAGGCTGCGTTCATATGCCGCGCTTTTGCCGCTTTTTTTGCGTGGGCATTTTTTCCTGCGTTTTGTGGCTGTGTTTTTTAGCAGCGGTAAAAAGTGCATTGCATTCAGAAACCACGGTTTATTACGGCCGCGTTTTCCCCCAAATGCGCAGGAGGAAGTGATGTCACATGGGGGTAGGAATAATCCTGTTCCCGTGTGACATGTGTGTACTTTCGCTTTAGCAGTGTATATACATACACTACATACTAAAGTGAAATAAAAGAAAGCCATAGTTTGAAAAATAAAAAAATTAAATACTCGCCTCTCCGCAGACTGTGCCGGGAAGGCGTCCGATGGCTGCAAGGAGCTGAATCAGCGGACCGGGCGGCAAACCGACCAGCTGATGTGCCTCATGACAGCATCAGCTCAGTGTTTAAACTGTCTGCCAAAATTGAAAGCTGAGTGGTTTTGGCGGGCAGTTTAAATGATCAGCTGATGCTGTCAGGTGACACATCAGCTGATCAGTTTGCGCTGGTCAGCTGATTTAGGCCCTTCCAGCGATTGGACGTGGACACCTTGCATCACGGGACAGTCTTTGGAGAGGTGAGTATTTAATTTTTTTTTAATTTTTAAACCTTTGCTCTCTTTTATTTTGCTAAAGCAAAAGTAGACACATGTCACATGAGAACAGGATTCCTACTGCCCCTGCATGACATCACTTCCTCCGGCGCCTCCTGTGTCCACACTTATAGGCACTGGAAAACAGCATTGCATGAATGACAATGCGCATTTCAGTGCCTTATTATGGGGCCTATGGAGGAAAGCACGCACATTTTTACTCAACCGATTGACAAATCTATTGTTTTTACGGACACACTTTTGGCCCCAAAAGCGCATTGGTAAATTATGCAGCATCTGAACGGCAAAAGTGAAAGTCCATTCACTTTGCCGGGAACACTGACGCAGATGCGCTTTTGGGGGAAAAGTGCAGCGTAAAAACACGCGACAAACAGCGTGGCGTGTGTACGCAGCCTTAGACTGTTATTGCTAGACACATTTAAGGATAGTGAGATAGATGACTGAAAGGTAGGTGCATGCCTGCCAGCCTGGGAAGCCCTACTGCTACAGGCAACAACAAGGAGACCAAACTAGGAGTCCCCTTTCCCAGTTCCCAAAATTAGGGTCAGACACCAGGAAAGTTACACCAATTTCGCCAGACTACAAATAGTATAATGGTACAACATAAATGCATGGTGCAGGGCCTGAGACAGCTGTGAACTCCAGGAACCTTAAAATCCCCTTTAAACATCCCTTTATGGTTTGCAGCTGAAATAGCAGCCAAAAGTGCTGGTGGCTGAGTACTCTAGTAAATTGAAATTGAGCTTAAGTTGAGTTCCCAGCCATTGAGTTTTGAAGTAGCTTTTAACCTGGAGACTTTAAGGGAGTCTTTAAGAGAGTTTTTTTTTAGCTTCTTTGAATTTTCAGCTGTTCCAGCTAATTGGTAGGTGAATAGATAGATCATTCTATGAATAAGTAGGATATAATAGAATAGAATAGATATAGAAATGTATAGATAGCTGTATGAATAGAAAGGCTAGGATAGACAAACAGACAGATAGATAGATAGATAGATAGATAGATAGATAGATAGATAGATACGAACCAAGAAAAGGATAGCAGCACTCCTTTCAACTTCAAATTATGCCTTTATTGGGTCGTCAGATGTAACATGCAACGTTTCAGGCACAGACGCCTTTTTTCTTGGAGAATTGCTTGGATTGATTTGCACCCTGCCGTACTAGCCGTGCTGCTCTCTTTATTTACTAGATAGATAGATTGAATAGATGGAAATAATTGATAGAAAGCATAGATAGATAGGTAGATAGATTTAAAGTATAGATATGTAGAATTATAGATAGCTGAATAGATAGATAGATAGATAGATAGATAGATAGATAGATAGATAGATAGATAGATTCGGTAGATTAGATAGATAGTAGATAAAGAGAGCAGCACGTCTGGTTCAGTATGGTGCAAATCAATCCAAGCAATGCTTCTATTTGCTGTCATATACAAACCAAAACAGATTGCAGCACTCCTTTGTGGAGGTTCAAAATATTGCCTTTCTTGGGCCATCAGGAGTAGTGCTGCGACATTTCAACCCCATCCGGCTTTTTTCCCGCAACTAGTCAGCACTGGGCATGGTTCTTTTATCCATTCACATACAGTGTGTATATCTGATAAAAATTATCCATATCTTCTCATATCCATATATCGATATATTTCTCATCTCTGTAAAACTCAATAGAACTACTAATTAGAGGCTTTACTTACAGGTGCCAGTTGATTAACTCATTATTTAGGCATCGTATTCGGATCACTCCCCTTATTTTCATGTGCCCACCGTACCTCGTGTGTTCCACTTACTGGACCGCAATGGGGGCGAGAATGGCATGCTCTTATGCTAATACGGTTATGACAGTTCTGGAAGAGGACAGAATCTATGTATCCCACCACTTTGCTAAAATAGTGAAGTGGTGGCGGTACATAGATGATACCTTTGTGATATGTAAGGATATTTGATGAACTTTTGGTGTTTCACGAATATCTAAATACGATAGACGAGTCCATCAAATTCACTATGGTGCAATCAAAAACAGAAATACAATTTCTGGGTGTATTGGTAAAGATGGAGAATCAAAAAATCAGTACAACACTATATGTAAAAGAGACTAACAGGAATAAATTATTACATTTTAATAGCCATCATCCACAAGCCTTAAAGAAGGCTATCCCATTAGGCCAGATAAAAAGAGTAGAAAGGATTGTGAGCGAAGAAAAGGAACATGAAACAAAAACAAATGAATTGTTGGATACATTTATCAAGAGAGGGTACCCTAAAAAGTTACTATTAGAACATAAAGAAAGGGTATCTAATATATAATCAGCCTAACTCACTTCCGTCATATTCGGCGCTGTTTCCGTCGTCGTGTCCGTGGCTGCCTCACAAAGCCTCACTCGCAATGCCTTTGCGAGTCCGTGCAGAATACGCTCAAGTAACTCGCAAAGCCTCACTCACAATGGCTTTGCGAGTCTTCACTGAATAGGCTCCACTGTGAGTCAAAGCTTCACTTGCAATGGCCACGACTCCTGACTCGCAAACAGTTTCTCTCTCTCTCCCTTATCCCGCGCACAGTCTGCACCCTCTCCTCACCTCCTGGACTCCACATACTCATCTATGGCCCCCGCAGCCCCCTGGAAGTGCAGCCTCTCCATGCCTCCTTCAGGTGGCTGCTCAGTGAGAAGGAGGAGGAGGAGGCAGCTCCAGGAAGAAGCCGACACAGAAGGGAACATCCACAGAGGGAGGAACAGAGGGAGAGGGGAAAGCAAGCCGGCTCCTGGGGACAACCCCTCCTTACTGAGGTGAACGAACGAGCTGCAGCCAGGTCACTGAGCAGTGTGTGGCACAACAGCTCCCAGCATGCCACACCTATCTCTGTGATTAGAGCTGTGCCTCTGCCCTGATTAGAGCTGTGCCTCTGCCCTCCAGCCTCCCCTGTCCTCTGCCCTCCAGCCTCCCCTGTCCTCTGCCCTCCAGCCTCCCCTGTCCTCTGCCCTCCAGCCTCCCCTGTCCTCTGCCCTCCAGCCTCCCCTGTCCTCAGCCCTCCAGCCTCCCCTGTCCTCAGCCCTCCAGCCTCCGCTCTCCTCAGCCCTCCAGCCTCCACTCTCCTCAGCCCTCCAGCCTCCGCTCTCCTCACCCCTCCTCAGCCCTCCAGCCTACGCTCTCCGCTCCATGTCCTCTGCCCTCCAGCCTCCGCTCCCCTTTCCCTGTCCTCTGCCCTCCACTCTCCTCTGCCCTCCAGCCTCTGCTCTCCTCTGCCCTATCCTCTGCCCTCCAGCCTCCCTGTCCTTTGCCCTCCAGCCTCCCCTCTCCTGTCCCTGTCCTCTGCCCTCCAGCCTCCGCCCCCTTTCCCTGTCCTCTGCCCTCCAGCCTCCGCTCTCCTCTTCTTGTCCTCTGCCCTCCAGTCTCCCCTGTCCTTTGCCCTCCAGCCTCCCCTCTCCTGTCCCTGTCCTCTGCCCTCCAGCCTCCGCTCCCCTTTCCCTGTCCTCTGCCCTCCAGCCTCCGCTCTCCTCTCTCTGTCCTCTGCCCTCCAGCCTCTGCCCTCCACTCTCCTCTGCCCTCCAGCCTCCGCTCTCCTCTCCCTGTCCTCCGCCCTCCAGCCTCCACTCTCCTCTCCCTGTTCTCTGCCCTTTAGCCTCCGCTCTCCTCTCCCTGTCCTCTGGCCTCCAGCCTCCGCTTTCCTCTCCCCTGTCCTCTGCCCTCCAGCCTCCGCCCTCCGCTCTCCTCTGCCCTCCAGCCTCCGCTCTCCTCTACCCTCCAGCCTCCCCTGTCCTTTGCCCTCCAGCCTCCACTCTCCTCTGCCCTCCACCCTCTGCTCTCCTCTGCCCTCCAGCCTCCGCTCTCCTCTGCCCTCCAGCCTCCGCTCTCCTCTGCCCTCCAGCCTCCGCTCTCCTCTGCCCTCCAGCCTCTGCTCTCCTCTGCCCTCCAGCCTCCGCTCTCCTCTGCCCTCCAGCCTCCACTCTCCTCTGCCCTCCGGCCTCCGCTCTCCTCTGCCCTCCAGCCTCCGCTCTCCTCTGCCCTCCAGCCTCCGCTCTCCTCTCCCTGTCCTCTGCCCTCCAGCCTCCGCTCTCCTCTCCCTGTCCTCTGCCCTCCAGCCTCCGCTCTCCTCTCCCTGTCCTCTGCCCTACAGCCTCCGCTCTCCTCTCCCGGTCCTCTGCCCTCCAGCCTCCGCTCTTCTCTCCCTGTCCTCTGCCCTCCAGCCTTCCCTCTCCTCTCCCTGTCCTCTGCCCTCCAGCCTCCGCTCCCCTTTCCCTCTCCTCTGCCCTCCAGCCTCCGCTTTCTTCTCCCTGTCCTCTGCCCTCCAGCCTCTGCCCTCCACTCTCCTCTGCCCTCCAGCCTCCGCTCTCCTCTCCCCTGTCCTCTGCCCTCCAGCCTCCGCTCTCCTCTCCCTGTCCTCTGCCCTCCAGCTTCCCCTGTCCTCTGCCCTCCAGCCTCCGCTCTCCTCTCCCTGTCCTCTGCCCTCCAGCCTCCGCTCTCTTCTCCCTGTCCTCTGCCCTACAGCCTCCGCTCTCCTCTCCCGGTCCTCTGCCCTCCAGCCTCCGCTCTTCTCCCTGTCCTCTGCCCTCCAGCCTCCCCTCTCCTCTCCCTGTCCTCTGCCCTCCAGCCTCCGCTCCCCTTTCCCTGTCCTCTGCCCTCCAGCCTCCGCTCTCCTCTGCCCTCCAGCCTACGCTCTCCTCTGCCCTCCAGCCTACGCTCTCCTCTGCCCTCCAGCCTCCACTCTCCTCTGCCCTCCAGCCTCCGCTCTCCTCTCCCTGTCCTCTGCCCTCCAGCCTCCGCTCTCCTCTCCCTGTCCTCTGCCCTCCAGCCTCTGCTCTCCTCTCCCTGTCCTCTGCCCTCCAGCCTCCGCTCTCCTCACCCCTCCATATGCAATGTACAGTATGTGTATATATCTGTGTATGTAGGCACTTCCGTCACTTTGTCCGCACTTCCCTTAACTTTCTACACACACATACACACACACACACACACTTCGCTATACTTACCACCGGGCCTGCCTCCACTGCCTGGATCCTCAGTCGACATGTCGCCGCCCCCAAACTACTAGATCCAATATAGCGTCCAAGATGTCTCACCAAACTACCCGGACGACATATTGAATCCAGTCGTCCAAAGGGCGGCGACATGTCAACTCAGGATCCAGGCGGCGGGGAAGAAGCAGGGTCGGTGGTAAGTATAGCACAGTGTGTGTATGTGTGTGTGTGTGTATGTTTGTGCTGACCACTCTGCCCACGGTGCTGCGCTGACCACTCTGCCCACGCTGCTGCGCTAACCACTCTGCCCACTGCGCTGCGCTGACCACTCTGCCCACGGCGCTGCGCTGACCACTCTGCCCACGGCGCTGCGCTGACCACTCTGCCCACGGCGCTGCGCAGACCACTCTGCCCACGGCGCTGCGCTGACCAACCTCACCGCACTCACTGCTAACAACTGAGCCACCGCACTCACTGCTAACCACTGAGCCACCGCACTCACTGCTAACCACTGAGCCACCGCACTCACTGCTAACCACTGAGCCACCGCACTCACTGATAACCACTGAGCCACCGCACTCACTGCTAACCACTGAGCCACCGCACTCACTGCTAACCACATAGCCACCGCACTCACTGCTAACCACTGAGCCACCGCACTCACTGCTAACCACTGAGCCACCGTATACTGTGCTACCCACAGAGCCGCCTGTATACACACAATTCATTTCACCGCACTCCCGTAACTATTAGTAAATAAACTATATATGGATTCTAGACTCCCGATTCTTTAGAATCGGGCCGCCATCTAGTTGTACAATAAAGGGACAAAAAAAGATGGAAAACAAGTGGGGAAAAGGATTCCACTGGTAATGACGCATGGAGAGGAAACACCAGATATAGCTAGAGTGGTGAAAAGGCACTGCCATATTTTGGGAGAGTGCCATCCCCATATAGAGGAATTTAAGAATAAACCCCTCATGTCATACAGGAAAAACAAAACTCTGAAGGATATATTGGTCAGATCAGATTTTGGACCCATGAAGATAAGTAGGCAACCCACGTTAACAAAGTGTAAGAGACTAGGGTGTTATCCATGTAAATCATGTATTAACTGCACATATATGATTAAGGGATCAGAGTTTAATCACCAAAGAAAAAATTACAAGATTCATCATTTCCTTACATGTAATAGTGACTATGTTATATACCTATTAAGGTACCTTTACACGCCGCAACTGCAGTGTAGCAACTGAGAGGCAATCGGGATTTCAGTCACGGTTGCCTTGAAATTGCTACGAAGTTGCGGCGTGTAATTGGGGAAAGTGATTGTGATTTTGGCAGTTGCTCCCGGTAGCAGTTTCAGAGCATTGTTCTAAATCCAGAGGCAACCCTGAAGGTGAATTGCCCTGGTTTTGGCGTGTGAACGGGCGATAGGGAAGGAATCTGCGTCGCCTAGTGATTTCCCAGAGGTGTGCCACAGTGTGCTGGATACCGCGCCCCGTCAGCAATGATTGGTGGTGGCTACTGTGTTTCCATTGGCTGTCCCTTCACAGGGCGCCATATTTGAAGAGCTGTCCATTCACACTACACAATTGCAATGGCGTCATGTATTAGCCAGCCTTCCTACGCAGGCTGGCCAATCATGACGCTATTGCGTTGTCCAAACAGCGTGTTTGGAGCGCGGAATACACAACTCTGTCACGCCTATGTTCTTGCGGCGCTGCACAGGTACGCCCACATTCCCTTAGTGGTTGCGGCGTGTAAAGCGGCGACAGGATTCAACGGAATGTTTCCCGCAGGAACACTTTTAACTTCCGGGGAGCCACGTTCCCTTAGGTTGAAGATTCAATTGCGGCGTGTACATGCGGCATCAGCGATCGGTATCAACCGTCAAAAACGTGCACGCGCACGTTCAGCTGCTACCGATTGCCGGTGATAGTTGCGGCGTGTATAGGTACCTTTAGAGTGTCCTTGTGGATTGAAATATCTGGGAGAAACCACGTTAGAATTCAAAACTAGATTCAATCAACATAGATACACTATTATGAAAAAGAGAGATGATCTTCCAGTGTCAAAACACTTCACAGAAATGAAGCATACTGAAAAAGACTTAAAGTTTCGGTTGATAGACACAGTACCACCCATTAGAAGAGGAAGAGAAAATAAAAGAATTACAGTGGATCCATAGATTAAAATCTTTGAGACCAGAAGGCATGAATGTAGATTACTGATTGAACATTGCGATGTAAATCTAAGCGTTCTAATCCTGTTTATAAATAGCTTCTGTAAAAGCGAATTTGACGCAATATAATATAACTAGCTGTGAGCCCGATGCAAATGCATCGGGATTCTAGAACGTGGCAATATTATTTGCATTAATAGCATTATTATTACCATTAATAGCATAATTATTAGCATTACCAGCATTATTATTAGCATTAATAGCATTATTAATAGCAATAATAGTACTAATAATAGTATTGTTATTAGTATGAATAGCATTATTACCATAAATAGCATTAATAATAGCGTTAATAGCATTATTATGAGGAGTAATAGCATTATTAGCATTAATAAAATTATTAATAGCATTAATAGAATTAAAAATAGCATTAATAGCATTATTAATAGGATTAATAGCATGATTATTAGCCTTAATAGCATTAATAGCATTAATATTAGCATGAATAGCATTAATAGCATTATTAATAACATTAATAGCATTATTAATAGCATTAATAGCATAAATAATAGAATTAATAGCATAAATAATCGCATTAATAGCATTACTATTAGCATAAAGAGCATTAATAGCAATATTATTAGCATGAATAGCATTTTGAATAGCAAAAATAGCATGATTTATAGCCTTAATAGCATTATTAATCGCGTTAATATGATTATTATTAGCATTATTAGCATTAATATTAGCATTAAAATCATAATTATTAGCATTAATAGCATTATTATTAGCAGTAATAGCATTATTATTAGCATTAATAGCATTATTAATAGCATTAATAGCATTAATAATACAATTAATAGCATTAATATTAGCATTAATAGCATTAATAGTATTATTAATAGGCTGAATAGCATTATTAATAGCATTAATAGCATTAATAGCATTATTAATAGCATTATTAATAGCATTAATAGCATAAATAATAGAATTAATAGCAGAAATAATCGCATTAATAGCATTACTATTAGCATAAAGAGCATTAATAGCAATATTATTAGCATGAATAGCATTTTGAATAGCATAAATAGCATGATTATTAGCCTTAATAGCATTATTAATCGCGTTAATATGATTATTATTAGCATTATTTATTATTAGCATTATTAGCATTATTATTAGCATTAATAGCATAATTATTAGCATTAATAGCATTATTATTAGCAGTAATAGCATAATTATTAGCATTAATAGCATTATTATTAGCAGTAATATCATTATTATTAGCATTTTTTTTTTTAATTATTAATTTTTATGTTATTATTTATTATTTTTATCTATTTTTTTATTATTTTTTTTATTATTAAATTTATTTGTTATTTTAAGTGAGCCTGAGACACAAGTTCTCCTTCAGGTCCGCTCAAAGGGCTCATATTATTAGCATGTATTTTTTTTTTATGATTATTTTTTATTTTATTAATTATTATTTTTTATTTATTTTTTTATTATATTTTAATTATTTTTTTATTATTTTTTTTATTATTAAATTTATTTGTTATTTTAAGTGAGCCTGAGACACAGCTCTCCTTCAGGTCCGCTCAAAGGGCTCATATTATTAGCATTTATTTTTTTTATTTATTATTATTTTTTATTTTATTATTTATTATTTTTTATGTATTTTTTTATTATTTTTTAATTTTTTTTTATTATTTTTTTTATTATTAAATTTATTTATTATTTGTTATGTTTGTGATGTCATTTCCCATTGACATACATTAGCGGTGTGTCGGCGATTTTATGGCCGGGCACCTGGTTCTATTTGTCGGCCCCAAAATTGCGGACACACCGCTAATGTATGTCTATGGGCAGTGAGGTCGAATTCTGATTGGTCGGCGTCAGCAGAGAGCGACCAATCAGAAATCGGCCTGACTGCCCATACACATGCATTAGCGGTGTGTCCGCGATTTTAGGGCCGACAAATAGAACCAGGTGGCCGGCCATAAAATCGGCGACACACCGCTAATGTATGTGAATGGGAAGTGAGGCGCTCTTCTGATTGGTCGCTGTCTGGTGTCTCAATGTATCTCTATGGGAAGGCGCCGTCCAATCAGAATGGCGGCGGCATTTTTAAAAATCGCATAGACATACATTAGCGGTGTGTGTCGGGGATTTGGTGTCCGCAAAATAGAACCAGGGGCCCGGCCGTTTAATTTCGCCGACACACCGCTAATGTATGTCAATGTGAAATGATGCGCTCTTCTGATTGGCTGAGGGCAGTAGACAGCGACCAATCAGAAGAGCGCCTCACATCTCATAGAGATAGAATGGCGGATTTATCGTCCATTCTATCTTAATGAGAAGTGAAGAGGACGTCGGAGCTGGAAGTTGGCGTAAAGAAGACAGAAGACCCCCGGGGCCGGACGAAGAGCCGGAGATGGCGGAAAGAAGAGAGAAGACCGGCGGGGCCGGAGGAAGAGGACGCCTGGCCGGACGGAGGACTTGTGGATCGAACGGACGATCAGATGACTAAGAAGGCATGTAAGTGATCGACGGGGGCGTTAGGTTAGGGGACGGCGGGGGCTTCGAGTGTAGGGCCTTAGGTGTTAGCGACAGCGGCGGGGGAAAGCGGCGGGAGCTTAGGAGGCGGCGGGGCTTAGGGGATAGGGGCTTAGGTGCGGCGGGGCTTAGGGGGTAGGGGCTTAGGTGCGGCGGGGCTTAGAGGGTAGGGGCTTAGGTGCGGCGGGGCTTAGGGTGTAGGGGCTTAGGTGCGGCGGGGCTTAGGGGGTAGGGGCTTAGGTGCGGCGGGGCTTAGAGGGTAGGGGCTTAGGTGCGGCGGGGCTTAGGTGCGGCGGACTTAGGGGGTAGGGGCTTAGGTGCGGCGGACTTAGATTTAGGGGGTAGGGGCTTAGATGCGGCGTGGCTTATAGGGTAGGGGCTTAGGTGCGGCGGGGCTTAGGGGGTAGGGGCTTAGGTGCGGCGGGGCTTACAGGGTAGGGACTTAGGTGCGGCGGGGCTTAGGGGGTAGGGGGTTAGGTGCGGCGGGTTTTAGGGGGTAGGGGCTTAGGTGCGGCGGGGCTTAGGGTGTAGGGGCTTAGGTGCGGTGGGGCTTAGAGGGTAGGGGCTTAGGGTGTAGGGGCTTAGGTGCGGCGTGGCTTAGAGGGTAGGGGCTTAGGTGCAGCGGGGCTTAGGGGGTAGGGGCTTAGGTGCGGCGGGGCGGCGGAGGGTAGGGGCTTAGGTGCGGCGGGGCTTAGGGGGTAGGTAGGGGCTTAGGTGCGGCGGGGCGGGGCGGCGGAGGGTAGGGGCTTAGGTGCGGCGGGGCTTATTGGGTAGGTAGGGGCTTAGGTGCGGCGGGGGTAGGGGCTTAGGTGCGGCGGGGCTTAGGGGGTAGGGGCTTAGGTGCGGAGGGTAGGGGCTTAGGTGTGGCGGGGCTTAGGGGGTAGGTAGGGGCTTAGGTGCGGCGGGGCTTAGGGGGTAGGGGCTTAGGTGCGGCGGGGCTTAGGCTTAGGTGCGGCGGGGCTTAGGGGGTAGGGGCTTAGGTGCGGCGGGGCTTTGGGGTAGGGGCTTAGGTGCAGCGGGGCTTAGGGGTAGGGGCTTAGGTGCGGCGGGGCGGCGGTAGGGTCTTAGGTGCGGCGGGGGCTTAGGGGTAGGGGCTTAGGTGCGGCGGGGCTTAGGGGGGTTAGGTAGGGGCTTAGGTGCGGGGGGCTTAGGGGGTAGGGGGCTTAGGTGCAGCGGGGCTTAGGGGTAGGGGCTTAGGTGCGGCGGGGCTTAGAGGGTAGGGGCTTAGGGTGGCTAGGGCGGGGCTTAGGGGGTAGGTAGGGGCTTAGGTGCGGCGGGGCTTAGGGGGTAGGGCCTTAGGTGCGGCGGGGCTTAGAGGGTAGGGGCTTAGGTGCAGCGGGGCTTAGGGGGTAGGTAGGGGCTTTAGGTGCGGCGGGGCTTAGGGGGTAGGGGCTTAGGTGCGGCGGGGCTTAGGGGGTAGGGGCTTAGGTGCGGCGGGGCTTAGGGGGTAGGGGCTTAGGTGCGGCGGGTCTGGGCTTAGGGTGTAGGGGTGCGGCGGGACTTAGGGGGTAGGGGCTTAGGTGCGGCGGTAGGGGCTTAGGTGCGGCGGGGCTTAGGGGGTAGGGGCTTAGGTGCGGCGGTAGGGTCTTAGGTGCGGCGGGGCTTAGGAGGTAGGGGCTTAGGTGCGGCGGGGCTTAGGGGGTAGGTAGGGGCTTAGGTGCGGCGGGGCTTAGGGGGTAGGGGCTTAGGTGCGGCGGGGCTTAGGGGTAGGGGCTTAGGTGCGGCGGGTCTGGGCTTAGGGTGTAGGGGTGCGGCGGGACTTAGGGGGTAGGGGCTTAGGTGCGGCGGCGGACGGTAGGGTGTTAGGTGCGGCGGGACTTAGGGGGTAGGGGCTTAGGTGCGGCGGCGGACGGTAGGGTCTTAGGTGCGGCGAGGCTTAGGGGGTATTGGCTTAGGTGCGGCGGGGCTTAGGGGGTAGGGGCTTAGGTGCGGCGCACTTAGGGGGTGGTTTAGAGCATTAGGGGGTGGTTTAGAACATGGCGCTGTAGTGTACAGCGCGATGGTATACTACAGTCCCATGGGCATACGCGTGTCGGCCCTTAAGCGCCAGCGGACATTGCGAGTCGTTGGCGCTTAGGTTTAGGGGCGGACAGGCGTATGGGCATGGGACTGTAGTATACTATAGCGGTGTACACTACAGTCATATGCGCTTCTGTGGCTTTGTTAGCGGTGGGTGGCAACGACTCGCAATGCCCGCTTACGCGGCCACGGACAGAGTCCAGGAGAAACACCCAGGACTCGCTAACAAAGCCACCGGAAGTTGCGCCGCTCCGACGGAAGTCAGCTACGGCAATTATATAATAGATATATGTGCACTAGTCGCTTGAGTTATAAATTGCACATTATAAAATGCACTTTGTAATAATACAAAAAATGTTTTTGCTTCTATAGTATCCCACAATTGGATTGGAGGCTTCATAATCCAGTGGAAAAGCATGAAAATTCATGATGGCATCAATTTCGAGATCTACCCTGATATAATGCACCACCTAACAAGCACACGTTCGCTAATATATTAAAAAACATAAAAACTATTATTATGATATTTACATGGTTATCATATAATATAATAAATTGTCTAAGAATTATTTGGCTTCTGAAGTAATTTTAAATAATTTTTTGGTCTAAGATATGGCTTGAGAGACTGGAGGTGAAGAGAATGTTGGACATAGGACACCTTATAAAGCGTAAGTCCTATTGACCATTTGACTAGCCCGGGAAGAAAAACAGCCGTGAATGTTGTATAATTTTCCTTGAGGCTAATAGGTGACCTGGTCGTGGACTCCATTATAGGAGACAGATTGGCAAACCTGGGGTGAATGGAATATATACAAAAAAAGAGGGATACATGTGTGTAAGAATGAATCACTGGCGGTTTTTGTCTAGACTGTATTTTAAAATGAAGCCAACTAATAGTATTACTATCTCTATATAAGGCGATTATATGCACTTATAGCACTTTATTATAAAAGCACCTTATTTTAAATTTAATGTACACAGGTAGAACTATAGAGCAGTATGCAGGCGGGTGTCAAATGGTTGCCAGGTGCCAGAGGGTTAGTGCGCAATATGTCACTGAGCGGACATCCGGTGGTATCCAGGCAAAGCATGACAACACTTGGTACTGCGCATGTGCAAGGTCAGTTACGGTAAGCGGAACACACAAGGTACGGTGGGCACATGAAAACAAGGGGAGTGATCCGAATACGATGCCTAAATTATGAATTAAACAGCTGGCACCTGTAAGTAAAGCCTCTAATTAGTAGTTCTATGGAGTTTTACAGAGATGGGAATTATATCGGTATATGGATATGAGATGTGGATACTTTTTATAAGATATATACACTGTGAATGGATGCATGTAAATCATTATATGTATGGAATTTTATGATAATTATGTGGAATTAATTATGTAAATGATGAGGTATAAAAAAAACCGTGCCTAGTGCTGGCTAGTTGCTGGAAAAAAGCGGGATGGGGCTGAAACATTGCACCACTACTCCTGATTGCCCAAAAAAGGCAATGTTTTGAACCTCTACAAAGGAGTGCTGCAATCTATTTTGGTTTAGATAGATAGATAGAAATAATTGATAGAAAGATTAGATAGGTAGATAGATGTAAAGTATAGATATATAGAGTTATAGATAGCTGAATAGATATATGCTGTGGATAGAAAGGATAGATAGATAGATAGATAGATAGATAGATAGATAGATAGAATAGACTGATAGATGTTATGTACTATGGAAGCAGTAAGGTAAGGAAACTTTTTCACATACTGTCCCTGAATTTTGTTAAAGGCACGGTGTAGTTTATCATGTTGTATTGCTCATCTAAGTTTATGTTTTATTTTCAAGATATTCTAAGTACCAGATTTTTTTTATATTTTGTCCTGATAACTTAAACCATTGAATTCAAAGAGGGGGTACTTAGTTTTTTTTCATAACTGTAAATCTGTTTGGTGTCTTCCGCTCTATAACATAGTGCCCATAGATTTCACAACATTCCCAAACTGACAGGTTCTGCAAAGTTCACTGTGCTTCTACTTTGTATTATGAAATTCATTGTACTCTACACAGTGAGTGTGTAAAGGATAAGTGGGTATAAAGAGTTGTCTGTACCAATAAGGGAATCTGTGGGCATAACATTATACAACAAATTAACTAAAAAATAGAAACATGTAAGGCTATGACCATCATAGGGCTTCTGTGTTTTTCAGTAAATACCCATACTCATATTGCTAATTACACTTTTTTTTTAACTATCTGGTACTAATTTTGCTACTTACTGAATGTGTTACACTTCCTTTTTCAGCCCGCTTGTTAACCTATGTAATAAAAAATTGTGCAGCCTTTGAGCAATCATCAATGAATTAGCCCCTAATCGCAGTATTCTCAATCTAATAGTTTTATTACGATGACATAACTTGATGTAGTCAGTGCATGTATTGGACAGCCTATTCTTTGTAACAGTGGATTTTCTTCCTAATGCCAGTCATTTGGATATGAATTGCTTTTTGGTAAGTTGTAATTGTCTAAGATATTCCTTTTGCCATTTAAGTAAGAAAAAGGAAATTTAGAATTCTTACCTTTTAATAATGTAGGTAGTGACACTTCTAACGTCGAATCCTGAAGGTTCACAAATCAGAGACAAAAGGTCATGTAATGTTGCTACTTTCTCAATGATTGAACTCAATGTACCCAATTGTACACCACAGTTCTAACTTTTACAATACTTGTTGGGAATCAGAAGACATTGTACAGTTTATAACTCTTCATGTGAACCGAGCTTGTGTTATATTGACAAAGTAGACTTAATGTTAAGTTTAACGTCCACCATCGCAGCAGTAGATGTTCTTTATTTAAATGCCGACCCTGTAATTTCAAAGACATTGGTAATAGCGAACAATGACTTTTATAGTAGCAGAAAAAGAAAAGTTTTGCTTGACAAGATAATTGGTAACAATGTTTTATTTAATGATATAGTACAACAAAAAAGTCATAATGAAGAACAAGGTAAATATTAACATTGACCAACTCTGTTCAAGTTACACTAATTAAAGTTAATTAAAGTAAATGTAAGATTGATTGATATTTGCACAGTTCTTAATTAAACCCCCAAATTGTTAATCCCATGTAGAGACTCGTCTATCAATTGGACTTTGCTGCTGCTATGAGACTCACACACATTATGTTTACCTGTTTTACTTTAATGGTTGGATCATTCAGTCTATTTTAACTGGAAAATATTGAAGTACTAGAAAAGTTAATAAAAATAAAAAAAAAACATAGAAGTAATGGGAGTTCAAGAAAGAAGGTCTTTATGTTTAAGTTTCTTCCTTGCTGTTTATGATACTCAAATCAGATTCTCTACTTATCATTGCTCGAGTTATCACTTTTTGTTAAGATTAAATTTCATCAAAATTCTTGTATCATCTATACTTCCAACATCTGCAAATATGCACATGCTTAGAGTGGATTGGTCTCTAATGAATTCAGTTTACATTATAGTTCACATACATATTAAATACCGTAGATTTCTTTTAAGCCTAATGAAACTGTTGTATTTCAATATCCATGCAAGTATAGCTGTAGATGTATAGCTGTAGAATCCATTCTAAAAATTTCCTCTTTGGCTAGGGTCAAAATTGGGACCTTGCATCCATTAGAAGGATGCTGTACAGGATGCTGTTTTTTCCATTGTTGTTTTTTCTCATTTTTAGTACTAGCGTTAACGCATGGTACATATATGTACCATGCGTTAATGCGTTTCCCATAGACTCCCATGTTAAAAAAACACTAGCGTTTTTGCAAACGCCCCCAAAAACGCTGCTTACCGCATTTTTTGGTGTATTTGCAAAAACGCATAGCGTCAAACACATTGCACTTTTGCAATGCATTTTTAACATGGGAGCCTATGGATGCGTTAACGCTAGTGTTTTTTCATGATTTGCACATGATAAAAACGCTGGCTTTTAGTGCATCCATGGTGCAAATGTGACCCTAGCCTTAGTCGTTAGTGTCACTCCTGCTGTTGAGAACTTACACTGCTCTGTAAAAGCTGCTGCTGTCAGCTAGGCTCTGTTGATCGGCATGTACTCATGTGCTCTTGTTCTTTATATGAACTGATTGACTGCACATTTTAATATCAGGATTATACAGCCAATATGACATGGATTTTCAAATTAAATACATTATGCTAGAAGTGTAACTGTCCCCAGTTTTTTGCATATAAGCTGTGGCCACCACCAGCAAGGCCTTATATACAGCATTCTGGAATAATGTATATACGTTCGCAGGCTGATTTATATAATGTTAAAAAATAACTTTTATTATACTCACCTGTGAAGCAGATGGGTCTGATAGGTGTCACTGATCTTGGTCCGGCACCTCCTTTCTTCTTGTGATCACCGTCCTCCTTCTCTGCTTCTAGTGGATAATGCATCCTACATCATTCACACTCAGTCTCCACTATTGTACTAATGTGCTTTTGCACACATTCTGAACTGCTGAGGGCTGAGCAAAGTACTATAAATGCGTGGGCATGGGAAAATGTCAAAGAACACTCACGTATGTGCACTATGTGAGCGTTCTTTGAGTGCAATGGAGGAGATTGTGTAAGCAATATAGGACAGGTCACCCACATGAAACAAAGAAGAGGACAGCTTTCACAAGAAGAATGGAGGTGACGGGCCAAGACCAGCGACACCCATCAGACCAGACTGCCCTCCCCAGGTGAATATAATGAAAGCTGTTATTTGTACATTATACAGATTAGCCTGGGGACTTATATACATCATTCCAGAATTCTATATATAATGCCCTACTAGTGGTGGCGGCAGCTTATATGCAAAAGAACTGATGACAGGTTCACTTTAAGGGGTCTAACAGATTTATTTAAAAGTGAATACAGTTTTATTGTGAAATCTGTTGAAAGACTTAAATAATGCTAACCTCCATGCAAATGTAACTTTTGATAACCTATATAAAGTAAAACTAGTGCAAATGACCTTTCTATATGGCTCCCAGTTCCACAAACATTGGGGTAATGTGAGTTGCTATCTGCCAACTAATACTTTATAGCCAAGCATCACTGGCAAGAGTGTTCTTCACAATCCTGAGTTGATGAGTTCAGGTTAGATATGATAGGGATCTCCTTCAATTTACTATTCCTTAAAGGGAACCAACCAGCATGTTTTAGGGCTATAAAGGGAAGCCAGTGCCTTACAGGCACTGGGATGCTGAGTATAATCATAGCTTTGCTTCAATGATTACATGTATAATTACTGAGAAAATTGCTATCAAACATCGGTAAACAAGTGCAGCACATGGACGGAGTGTGTAACACATTAGCATAAGAGGGGCTGGGTTTCTTTTTATTACTCAACTGTTTGCTCTAAGCCAAACCCTCCTCCCCTCTCCCTCCCTTCTCACTCCCTCCCTGTAACTCTACCAGGCCCTGTGTCCTGTGTGTCCCAACTCATCACTTCACCCTCCTCCCACCACCTCCTGCTTCTACTTTGAGTTGTAGTGTTTCTGAATCTGCAGACTGTGTGATTGAGCATGCTGGGGGTTGTAGTGTCTCTGGATCTGCAGACTGTATGATTGAGTATGCTGAGAGTTGCATTGTCACTGGATCTGCAGACTGTGTGATGGAGCATGCTGGAAGTTGTATTGTCTGGATCTGCAGACTGTGTGATGGAACTTGCTGAGAATTGTAGTGTCTCTGGATCTGCAGACTGTGTGATGGAGCATGCTGGAAGTTGTAGTGTCTCTGGATCTGCAGATCTTTAATATTAACCCCTTCACGACCTAGGACGTTGTGCAACGTCCTGTGTTTCTGCCTGTTAACGACCCAGGACGTTGCACAACGTCCTGGCAGATTTGAGCTGCTGCAGCTCCTGTGAGTGGGGTCGCTCAGGTGTCACAGATGCTGCTGCTCTGTGACAACCTGTAGATGACCCCACAGGGGGTGGATTAACCCCCCCATGCCCAGGACCCCCTCCGATCGGCAGTTTAAAAGTGAAACTGCCGATCGGAGGAAATCATAGGGATTCACCCCTCCAGATCTGATTGGAGCTCTCCAATCAGATCTGGAGGGGCGGATCGGCAAGTGCCCCCCCTCCTCAGCCCCCTCCAGCTCCATGACTCACAGGGCCCCCCCCCGTCCTCCTAAACCGCCCGCCCCCCCTCTATAATTAGGAATATGCCGGCGGGCTGCACCCGTGTGCGCCCGCCGGCAACACTGTCCGGTCCCCTGCAGTTGTGGTCCCCTCCAGGCTGCCCCCACCTCCGGGCCCTGTGCCTGGCCCCCCCCTCACCTCCTGTGGCGGGCTGCACACTTCAGTGCACCCGCCGCTGCGGCCGCCCTGCGGCCACAGCCGCTGCTACTGGCCTCCTCTGCCGGCCGGTCTGTGGCCCTGCCTCCTCTCCCGGCCTCCTCCTGCTCATCGGTGGAACGAGGGAGGTAAGTATGTATGTATCTATGTATGTATGTATCTATGTATGTATGTATGTATCTATGTATGTATGAATGAATGAATGAATGAATTGATGGATGGGTGAATGGATAGATGGATGGGGGTGCAAGCATGGACGTGTGCGTGCGTGGACGTGAGCGTACATGAGTGTGCGTAGACGTGAGTGTGCGTAGACGTGTGCGTGCGTAGACGTGTGCGTGTGTGGACACGTATGTGGAAGTGTGCGTGTGTGGACACGTGTGTGGACGTGTGCGTGCATAGATGTGTGTGTGCATAGACGTGTGCGTGCGTGGACGTGTGCATGGATGTGGATGTGCGTGGATGTCAGCGTACGTGTGTGGATGTGTGCATGCGTGGATGTCAGCGTGCGTGCGTGGATGTGTGCATGTGTGGATGTCAGTGTGCGTGCTTGAATGTCAGCGTGCGTGCGTGGATGCCAGCATGCAAGGATGTCAGCGTGCGTGGATGTGCGTGCGTGAATGTGCGTGCGTGGATGTGCGCATGCATGGATGTCAGTGTGCGTGCGTGGATGTCAGCGTGCTTGAATGTCAGCGTGCGTGCGTGGATGTGTGTGTGGATGTGGATGTGCGTGCGTGGATGTCAGCGTGCGTGCGTGGATGTGTGCGTGCATGGATGTGTGCGTGGATGTGGATGTGAGTGCGTGGATGTGGGTGCGTGGTTGTGTGCGTGCGTGGATGATGGGTGCATAGGTGGATGGATGGGTGCAACAAGGGATCAGGTGTCCTCTTGTTGTAGTCTCTGGGATCATAGTCATGGTGCACTGTATGACAGGTCATTGTCATACAGTGCACCATAACTCTGACCCCAGAGACTGTAGAAAGAGGACACTTCATCCCTTGCTGCAGTCTCTGGATTGACCAGAGGCGATCGAGCGTCGTGGGACCTTCGTTGTGGACTACGTCGGAGGCGATCGAGCGTCGTGGGACCTTCGTTGTGGACTACGTCGGATCTTTATAATAAAGATGGAGTCCGAATTTTGTTTGTGTTATTTTTTTCAAATAAAAAGATTTTTCTCTGTGTGTATTTTCTGACTATTTACCAGAGATTCCTAATGGCGGGTCTAACATTGGCCCTATACTATGAATCTCAGGCTTAGTGCCAACTGCCAATAAAAAGCTGGCATTAACCCCTTTATTACCCAGCTGCCACCGGCACCAGGGCAACTGGAAGAGCATGGGTACAGCGCCAGAAAATGGCGCTTCAATGAATGCGCCATTGCGGGCTGCAATTTGCAGCATGGGGGGCCCAGAACGCTTGGGCCTCTCCATGCTGCGGATTCCAGCCCCCAGCTGCCTAGTTGTACCTGGCTGGACCAAAAATATGGCGGAGCCCCATGTCATTTTTTTTTCTAGAATTAGTTCTAGAAGAAAAAAAAAAGGGCTTTGCTGTATTTTTGGTGGCTAGCCAGGTACAACGAGGCAGCTGGGGGTTGGTGGCAGTCTGTAGCTGCCAAGTTGTACCTGGCTGGACCAAAAATATGGCGGAGCCCCACGCCATTTTTTTTCTAGAATTAGTCCTAGAAAAAAAAATAAAAATGGGATTTGCTGTATATTTGGTTGCCAGCCAGGTACAATGAGGCAGCTGGGGGTTGGTGGCAGTCCGTAGCTGCCAAGTTGTACCTGGCTGGACCAAAAATATGGCGGAGCCCTACGCCATTTTTTTTCTGGAATTAGTCCTAGAAAAAAAATAAAAATGGGCTTCGCTGTATTTAGATGCATAGTGAACACTTTGAACCCCCAGGTGCTTCACAAATTGATCCGTAAAAATGAAAAAGGAAAATTTGTGTGAAAACAAATGTACTTTTTCCTTATTACGAATCAATTTGTGAAGCACCTTGGGGTTCAAAGTTCTCACTATGCATCTAGATGCATTCCTTGGGGGGGTCTAGTTTCCAAAATGGGGTCACTTGTGCGGGAGCTCCAATGTTTAGGCACACAGGGGCTCTCCATACACGACATGGTGTCCGCTAACGATTCCAATTGTTAGCGGACACCATGTCGCGTATGGAGAGCCCCTGTGTGCCTAAACATTGGAACTCCCCCACTAGTGACCCCATTTTGGAAACTAGACCCCCCAAGGAACATATCTAGATGCATAGTGAGCACTTTGAACCCCCAGGTGCTTCACAAATTGATCCGTAATAATGAAAAAAGAAAATTTGTGTGAAAACAAATGTACTTTTTCCTTATTACAGATCAATTTGTGAAGCACCTGGGGGTTCAAAGTGCTCACTATGCATCTAGATGCATTCCTTGGGGGGTCTAGTTTCCAAAATGGGGTCACTTGTGGGGGAGCTCCAATGTTTAGGCACACGGGCTCTCCATACACGACATGGTGTCCGCTAATGATTCCAATAGTTAGCGGACACCATGTCGCGTATGGAGAGCCCCTGTGTGCCTAAACATTGGAGCTCCCCCACAAGTGACCCCATTTTGGAAACTAGACCTCCCAGGGAACGTATCTACATGGGTTGTGAACATTTTGAACCCCCAGGTGCTTCACAAATTCATCTGTAAAATTGAATAAGTACTTTTTTTTCCATAAAAATTTTCTTTTTCATTTTCACAGATTAATTAGTGAAGCACTGGGGCATTCAAAATGCTCATCACCCACCTAGATAAGTTTCCTGGGGGGTCTAGTTTCCAAAATGGGGTGACTTGTGGGGGAGCTCCAATGTTTAGGCACACAGGGGCTCTCCAAACGCGACATGGTGTCCGCTAACAATTGAAGCTAATTTTTCAAATTGTTAGCGGACACCATGTCACGTTTGGAAAGCCCCTGTGTGCCTAAACATTGGAGCTCCCTCACAAGTGACCCCATTTTGGAAACTAGACCCCCCAGGGAACTTATCTAGATGGGTGGTGAGCATTTTAAACCCCCAGGTGCTTCAAAAATTCATCCGTAAAAATGAAAAAGTACTTTTATTTCCATAAAAATTTTCTTTCTTCATTTTTACAGATTAATTTGTGAATCACTAGTGTGTTCAAAATGCTCACCACCCATCTAGATAAGTTCCCTGGGGGTCTAGTTTCCAAAATGGGGTCACTTGTGGGGAGCTCCAATGTTTAGGCACACAGGGGCTCTCCAAATGCAACATGGTGTCCGCTAACAATTTGACTGAAAATCAGCTCAAATTGTTAGCAGACACCATGTCGCGTTTGGAGAGCCCCTGTGTGCCTACACATTGGAGCTCCCCCATAAGTGACCCCATTTTGGAAACTAGACTCCCCAGGGAATTTATCTAGATGGGTGGTGAGCATTTTGATCCCCCAGGTGCTTCACAAATTCATCCGTAAAAATGAAAAAGTACTTTTTTTTCTACAAAAAATTTCTTTTAGCCTAAAGTTTTTCATTTTCACATGGGGAACAGGATAAAATGAATCCTAAAAATTGTTGGGCAATTTCTCCTGAGTACATCGATATCTCATATGTGGTCATAAACCACTCTTTGGGCGCACGGCAGGGCTCAGAAGGGAAGGAGCGCCATTTCACTTTTTGAATGGAAAATTAGCTCCAAAAGTCAAATTGCGCTCCTTCCCTTCTGAGCCCTGCCGTGCGCCCAAAGAGTGGTTTATGACCACATATGAGATATCGATGTACTCAGAGAGAAATTGCCCAACAATTTTTAGGATCCATTTTATCCTGTTCCCCATGTGAAAATGAAAGAATTGAGGCTAAAAGAACATTTTTGTTGGAAAAATTAAAATGACCATTTTTTCCTTCCACTTTGCTTTAGTTCCCGTGAAGCACCTGAAGGGTTAATAATCTTCTTGAAGGTAGTTTTGAGTAGCTTGAGGGGTGCAGTTTTTGGAATAGTGTCACTTTTGGGTGTTTTCCGTCATGTACACCCCTCAAAGGGACTTCAAATGTGATGTGGTCACTAAAAAAAATGGCTTTGTAAATTTTGCTGGAAAAATGAAAAATTGCTGATGAACTTTGAACCCTTATAACGTCCGAACAAAAAAAATTTTTCTTTCCAAAATTGTGCTGATGTAAAGTAGACATGTGGGAAATGTTATTTATTAACTATTTTGTGTCACATACCTCTCTGGTTTAGCAGAATAAAAATTCATAATTTGAAAATTGCTAAATTTTCAAAAATTTTGCCAAATTTTTAATTTTTTCACAAATAATCGCAAAAATTATCAACCTAAATTTAATACTAACATGAAGCCCAATATGTCATGAAAAAACAATCTCAGAATCGCTAGGATCCGTTGAAGCGTTCCAGAGATATTACCTCATAAAAGGACACTGGTCAGAATTGACAAAAATGGCCTGGTCATTAAGGTCAAAATAGGCCGGGGGGTGAAGGGGTTAAATAGAATCTTAGTCTAGTTCAAGTTTTCTTGGTTTTGTATGCTGAAACCACTTTCTTCAAATAACATTTTATTATGGAGTTCAAGTCAGGCGACTATGATGGCCACTCCAGAATCTTTCAGGATATGCTTCATTCAGTTTTTTTTTTTCAGCATGTGCTTAATTCCTCCTACTCTACTCCAAAAGTATTGCTGATCCATAGGCCCTAAAAAAATCCAATTGTGTTTCATGGTTCCAAAGGACATAATCCATAAACATTTGTGGCTTATTAATTACCTTAAAGCACCACTCCAGCATTTTTCTTTTAATTTAACTTTTAGAGTTGTGTTTTAAATCTAAGTATTGAGTTTCTAATTTGGTGCGTCTATACCATATACACCCAAAGCCCCATACACATTATACCCCCATCTTGGCTAGCTCTTCCATACACAGGAGGGCTTTTTTGGCTGAGTGTTCCTGTGTTTTCAATGAAAAAGCTGCTGTCAAACATCTCTGCCAGCAACCTATCTCCGAGAGAACAAGATAATCAGTCCAAAATTGTATATTCTGATCGACATCTTCTGCGACAATTAGTTTGATGGTGCCCCTATACGTACTGGAGTGTCAATCAAACCCATGAATATTAACAAGTGTGGCCAACATTAGTGTAATAGGAGCTTTAGTTTGCATTTGTCTCTGATTTACGCCAGCATCTACTATTAATATTTGTTTTTTTCTACCATTTAGTGTCATTCCCTTTTAGGAGTGTTGTAGGGAGTAGGGTTAGTAGCATTTTTTAGGTATTCCATTCTTTAGATATTTTTCCAATAAGTTTCCTTAAAAGGCATAAACAAACAGGAAAAATTCTCAATCAGGAGACCCCTAATAAGACAACCAATAGGGCCTACTGACATGAGACAACCCTACTGAGATAAGTACTGACTTCAAGCACCCATGCTTTTTTTTATTCCACCACTGGGGTGGTTTTACAGTATAAGTCCCCTGCCACCTGTCTTTACTTACTTCCCTGCATCTTAATGATAATAATAATAATAATATAATATTTATTCATTTATATAGCACTATTAATTCCATAGTGCTTTACATACACATGTGCATCTGTTTTCACTGACACTCCCGTCAGTATCAGGCAGTTTGTGAACTTCCAGCTCACTCAAGTATTTCATGGAGAGAGCAAGCAGAGGTCACAACTCAGAAAAAGTCTATGGGAGCCTTGCTCTGGTCTAGTTGTTGTCCTCACAGAATTGAGAACAGGTGATGTAACACCCGTCTTACGGACAGTCAAAAGTTAACGGCACAAGATTGTCCTACAAGACCAGAGCGGGTGCCAAAAGCAATTTGAAAATGCCAGATGGTGAGGATAAAATAGTAGTTAGGGGCCTTAAAAAAACTTAGCTGGAGTAGTGCTCTAACAGTGTTCATGTTTTCAAGGGCAGAAAACAGCAAATTTTACAGTTGACTCTAGTGACTTTCTCCTTCTTTGCTTCTAGACTCACGACCACTGTTACTATTTATTTCACGATATGCACATGTAAAAAATGTACAGGTATATTCTGATTTCTTTAGTAGATTCACCTTTCCCACTTCAGTGTGGGTTAATTCAATCTTCTACTGCAGACGCCTAGAGTCTAAAAATTCTCTTAAGTTTAGCTTGAAGCCAAATATTCCTTTTGTGATATAATGGGTTTACTCTCCTATTCCATCTTATTTCATTTTATTTTCTTGAGAAATGGACCCTTGGCATAATTCTTAAAAAATATGTTCAACGCCCCATGACATTTCAATAAATTAGAAAAAGAAAAGTGGTGTATCTATATTAAAGCTCTCTGCTTTTTGAGATTCTGCTATGCCCTACACCTCTCATAGAGAGGGAATAATACTACGGGAATGAGAACTGAAAACAAGCAATTAAGTATGTCAACATTATTGTACTGAGCAGAGTCTGAGCACAGTGTGACGATAACATGGAAATAAATGGCCGAGATAGAAGAGTTCCCTGCTGCTTCTCTCCCCTGTGACTATAAATGAGATTAATATGCCTATTATTTTCCTTACATTTTCAATTATCAATGGGACAAATTTGGATAATTCATTTGAAATACAAATATGTGCAATAAAACCTTGCAAAACTACACACTAGATATCAAAGTGAAATCTGTCAGAATTGCTGAAGATTCTATATTTGATTTTTTTTTTTACATCACCGCTAAAATGATCTATGTCTTCACCCAGTCTAAAGGAGAGAAGACTGACTTCTCCCTGAATGAATTCTGTCTGAACAACCTTGTGCTTGGGCTTGACAGTTTGTTCCTTTGTACCCATCAGCCACTGGCCTTGACTAGAACAATTATGTTAGTGCGATCATATGCACTCCACTAATCCCAATATAGCCTTGTCAAGTCTAACACCCTCAATCAAAGTGAATGCGCTTGCCTGCACCTCTGCATCATGAATTCACATGAGTTTCAGTGTCTAATAGTGGGTCAATGCTCTGTTTCTGTTGGAATATTTATCAGGAACATCTTGGCTATAATCGAAATGTTTGAATTATGAGGTCTTACACCCCTTGAGGATACCTGCCGAGCAATATTATTGTCTCATGTCTGTTTCACATAACAGCAGTCGAGGACTCCAAATGCAGATAGCTCAGATGGCACATTTAGTTACAATTTATGCAAAATGATAGCAAGCAGAATTGAGCAAAAAGGTGCTGTGCCACTGTATGGAGATGAGCAGTCTGTTCAAAGATTCCTGCAATGTGTGTACTCAAATCTTCCATTTTAATAATTATTTCATCATGCTCAAAAAATAAAATAGGCCAAAAAATAAAATAGGCCCAGGGTCTAAAAGGGGTTGTTCAGTCATGGAAATAAAGATTAATCAATGTATGAGATTTAACAAATTAATAATATAAGGCCAGTATAGTATAGGGTTGCTATATAATATTTAGAAGGGTTGTGCAGGCAAAGCTAACATTGTACCAATGGTGTGATATGTTAAAACAAAACAAACTATACTCAATGATTGGCAATTACAGGGATCCAGCACTGGCTACTCTGTGCTCTGCATTCGATGCAGTTGTCACCAAGTGAAGGTGGCAGCAGGACTGCAGTGATCAGTGATTGGCTGCAATGGTGAGATGACTTTGGTAGAGCATCATTGGTGATGACAGCAATAATCCACTTGTGAGAACCCCCAACCATGGCAGCCAATCATAGGTCCCAGCAGTCCCACTGCTGCATTTAATGACTTCCAGTGTAAATGCTGACTATGGAACCACCTGCGCTGGTAACTGGGTAAGTGGTGGAAGGTAAGTGTACCTTTGATTGTTATTTTTACTATGTTAAGCCACTGGTATAATTTTAATTTTGCTTGGACAACCCCTTTACGTCTATAGGATCCCTTTAAGCCTTTATTCAATTAACCTTGGCACTCATTAATGTATAATATGGTATCACTTTTATTCAGGTGCTTGCAATCCAAAAATGTAAAGAAGATGTTTGTTTGTAATCAGTACAGAATGCCTAGAGATGTGTGAAGCTGTGCAGCACAAAAGTGTGATGTCCACCAATGCGCAAATCTCACACCGGCTTGTTGATATTAGGGCTCTGTAGGGGCATATTCCAGGTCTCCTCGTTTTTCTTTTCACTGAAGATAGTTCCTGACATTGACTGTATTTTGGGGTTGCTGTCATGCTGCAGAATAAATGTATGCCTTCCTGATGATATTGCATGATAGACATCTACCTGTATTTCTCAGTATCAAGGAAGCCATTCTTCATAACAAAATATCCAACTCAATTTTCTGAAATTCAGCTCCAGACTTCTAAGGAGCCTCTACTGTAAGGAACCTCACAGTTGTCTGCAGGCGCTCAGTACTGTTCCTCTCTCCAGCCCTTTGGTGAGGAAATGCCTTCTTGTACAATCAACTATTTTAACTTCAGTCTCAATACTCAAGAGTACCAATTGCTATTATTCTGCACTCCAGTTCCTATATTTTTGGTCACAGTTTAGTCACTTGTTTACATGGTGAAGGTATGCCTTTTGCATGCAATTCACACATGAAAACACCACTATGGTTATACTTCATATAATAATTCATAATTAGTTTGTGTCTTGTTCAGTTTTGCCATGGTGTATGACCTATGATATGAAATTGTCCTCCACAACCTCATGTTTGTAGCAGACATTGATGGTTCCTCACCCAATTTTTAGACCCAAATGCATCTGTTTCTGCTTCAGTTAATGCCTTTCAATCTAAATGTTGTTAATAAATACAAGAATGAGTGCAAAATATATCAGAGTACTTAAAATGACTTTTAGTGCTCCTGGACCTTGTTCACATTAGTATTCTAAATACAAATTCTGCAAGATGAGCGAAGCAAGTAATAGGCTAACGTTGCCAGAAATCAGGAGGACTTATGGTGCCACTGGCCCATTAATTGCTTTGATAATTTCAAAGGTTTTAAGGTTAAAGGTTGACTTTAAGTCCATCTAGTTCTACCCATAGCCTAACATGTTGATCCAGAGGAAGACAAAAACATCCCATGTGGCAAATACTAAGCTCCACAATGGGGAAAAAATTCCTTCTTACTCCACATACGGCAATCAGACTAGTTCCCTGAATTAAAAAAAAGAGTGCTGTATCCAAGCATAATAATGGAAAGTTGAGTGGAAAGAAAAAGTGTAGCAGAAAAAAATGCACAAGCAACTGGGATAACTGCAGCCTTGAAATGATTGATAAGTAAAGGCTATTCAAAGTTTAGGATAAGATTCAAAAGGAGCGGACTGCTGCTTGAGTCAGTGCTTCAAGAGTCATCACACACAGATGTATTCAGAACATGGGCTACAACTGTCTCATTCCTTGTGTCAAGACACTCATGAACAATAGACAATGCATGAAGCGTCTTACCTGGGCCAAGGAGTAAAAGAACTGGACTGTTGCTCAGTGGTCCAAGGTGTTGTTTTCAGATGAAGCTTTTCATTTGCAAATCAAGGTCCCAGAGTCTGGAGGAAGAGTGGAGAGGCCACAATCCAAGCTTCTTGAGGTCTAGTGTGAAGTTTCCACAATCAGTGATGGTTAGGGGAGCCATGTCATCTGCTGGTGTAGGTGCACTGTGTTTTATCAAGACCAAGGTCAGCGCTGCCGTTTACCAGGAAATTTTAGAGCATTTCATGCTTCCCTCTGCCAACAAGCTTTTTGGAAATGGTAATTACTTTTTCCAGCAGGACTTGGCACCTTTCACTTTGTCAAAAGAACTAATACCTGGTTTAATAACCACAGTATCACTGTACTTGATTGACCAGTAAACTCTCCTTACCTAAACCCCACAGAGAATCTTTGAGGTATTGTCAACAGGAAGATGAGAGACACCACAGCCAACAATGCAGATGAGCTGAAGGCTGCTATCAAAGCAACCTGGGCTTCCATAACACCTCAGCAGTGCCACAGGCTGACCACCTCCATACCATGCCGCATTAATGCAGTAATTCATGCAAAAGGAGCCCTGACCATGTATTGAGTCCATTTACTGTACATACTTTTCATTAGGACAACATTTATGAATTTTTTCAGTTGGTCTTGTATAATATTTTTATGTTCTGGATATAATGACTTTTGTGTAGTGATGAGCGAGTGTAATCATTACTATTCACTACTTGCACGAATATTACTGTATTCGTGATACTCATTACTCAGTGAGTAACGCTGGTGTTCATGAGTGATGTGTTGATCGTGAAGGATCAGGCATATATTGTCAGCTCCCTTCAGTACAGAAAGGGAGTTGGCACCCCAGTGAGAGCAGATTAAATGGAAGACTCTCTCTGGGGGGCACAACGAGGTTTTTTATGCATTGAAACTGCAAAACAACCCACCCTTCCGCCCTGTCCTGGAAACGCTCGTATTATGGCCAGATGTGTGCGGACGGAGCCTTTGGCTAGGGTCACATTTGCGTCATGACCCTAGCATGACGCAAGCGCTAAAAATGTAGAAATTTCCCCCGCAGTGCATAGCGTTAATGCTATGTGCTGCTAAACAATGCAGCCCATAGTAACCCGATGTGTACCTTGCCAATGAGCCACACACAAAGCTGCAGGAAGTGCACTTTACAACAGCGCACTGGAAAACACTGCAGACAGCGTTTCCTGTGCACTCATCTTAGGGTATGTGCTCACGGTCCGGAGGAGCTGCGTGTTGGATGCATCTCCTCCGTACCTGAGTGAAGCCGCGGGTGGCCGCAGGGAGACCGCAGCCGCCCTGTACTCACCGTGTGCGGCGGGTGCGGGGCGGCTTCTCCCTGCAGTCACCCGATGGGAGCCGCTTCCGACTCCGCAACATGAAATAAGCATGCTGCGGAGGAGCGGACTCCCGGCAACCCGCACCCCAGCTTTAAAGACGCTGCGGGCGGGTTCCGCATAGTGAGAATGGGATTTCTTGAAATCCCATCCACTATGCTGATACTGTACGATGCAGCGTTTTGGACGCATCGCAAAGATACCTCATTGTCCACGTGGTAGGCCTACATGTGAAAAGATCATTACAAGGTACTGTCCCCTCATACATTTGTACATTGTAATAAGATCGCTCTTAAGCCTTAGTTTTTCCAAACTAAATAACCCCAAGTTTAATAACCTGTCTTGGTATTGCAGGCTCCCCAGTCCTCTAAAAACCTAGGTTGCTCTTCTCTCCACCCGCTCTAGTTCAGCTATGTCTTTCTTATACACCGGAGACCAGAATTGTACACAGTATTCTAAATGTGGTCGAACTAGTGACTTGTATAAAGTTAAAATTATGTTCTTCTCATGAGCTTCTATGCCTCTTTTAATGCATCATATTATTTTATTAGCTTTTGCAGCCACTAAATGTGAGTTTGCCATCCACTCATACACCCAAGTCTTTTTCTGTGACAGTTAGAAAAACTGTGTTTTACAATTAGGTACAAAAGTACCGTATATACTCGTGTATAAGCCGACCCGTGTATAAGCCGACCCCCCTACTTTTGCCCCCAAAACCTGGGAAAACCTATTGACTCGTGTATAAGCCGAGGGTGGACCCCTGCACAGGTATACAGCCCCCAGCAGTGTGGTATACAGGCCCCCCCAGTGGTATACAGGCCTCCCCAGTGGTAGTATACAGCAGCCTCCCCAGTGGAATATACAGGCCCCAGCAGTATTACAGCAGCCTCCCCAGTGGTATATACAGGCCCCAGCAGTATTACAGCAGCCTCCCCAGTGGTATATACAAGCCCCAGCAGTATATACAGCAGCCTCCCCAGTGGTAGTATACAGCAGCCTCCCCAGTGGTATATACAGGCCCCAGCAGTTTATACAGCAACCTCCCCAGTGGTATATACAGGCCCCAGCAGTATTACAACAGCCTCCCCAGTGGCATATACAGGCCCAGCAGTATATACAGCAGCCCCAGTGGTATACAGCAGCCTCCCCAGTGGAATATACAGGCCCCAGCAATATTACAGCAGCCTCCGCAGTGGTATATACAGGCCCCAGCAGTATATACAGCAACCCCAGCAGTATATACAGCAGCCCCAGTGGTATACAGCAGCCCCAGTGGTATACAGCAGCCCCAGTGGTGTGGTATACAGCAGCCCCAGTGGTGTGGTGTACAGCAGCTCCAGTGGTATATAGCAGCCCCAGTGGTATATAGCAGCCCCAGTGGTATATAGCAGCCCCAGTGGTGTGGTATACAGCAGCCCCAGTGGTATATAGCAGCCCCAGTGGTGTGGTATACAGCAGCCCCAGTGGTATATAGCAGCCCCAGTGGTATATAGCAGCCCCAGTGGTATATAGCAGCCCCAGTGGTATACAGCCCCCCCATCAGTGGTATACAGGGCCCCAGCTGTATACAGCAGCCCCAGCTGTATACAGCAGCCCCAGTGGTATACAGCTTTCCCCCCCCCCATGGTATACAGGGCCCCCCTTGCTTGCGGCACACCTGTAAAGTAAGACATCATTATAGTTATCGCTGTCGCTGCCGCCGCTCTGTCATCGTCACCGCGCTCCTCCGGGTCTTCATGCTTCCTCCTCCGGCGCACAGACAATGACGTCATTTCCTGAGCGCCGGAGAAGGAAGCATGAAGACCCGGAGGAGCACAGTGACGGTG